>JAHFWJ010000428.1:600000-759252 GCA_028555115.1 Himalopsyche japonica | reverse complement strand
TAACGCACAATGCTGCGAAATAAAAAAAAAAGCAAATCCATTACAATAGCGAATAAATCATTTTATTTTAAATAATAAAAACACATTTTTTAGTACTTATTTCCACAATATATTTTTTGATCAGGACCGGTTTCGCTCATCGCGAGCATTATCAACTGATAGAATGCAATTTACAAATAAGTCTATTTATACAAAAAAAAATGAGTTAAAGGTAGCAGATATACAAAACCATGGGTTCAAGAACTAAGAAACAATTTACAGGAAATCATACAATATTGATACAAATAAAGTAAATTAGTATAAAAATTAAATGTTCACAATCACTTATTAAGAATTACAATTACAATTATGGTATTCTTAATAAGTGGTATTCTTAATTATTCTTAATAAGTGATTGTGAACATTTAATTTTTATACTAATTTACTTTATTTGTATCAATATTGTATGATTTGTAATTGCTTCCTAGTTCTGTACCCATGGTTTTGCGTACAATCTACCACATTAACTCACAAATTTTATTTTTTTCGCTTTTGTATAAATAGACTGTTTGTAAATTTTTTGTATTTCCCATCAGTTGATAATGCTCGCGATGAGCGAAACCGGTCCTGATCAAAATATATATTGTGGAAATAAGTACTAAAAAATGTGTTTTTATTATTTAAAATATAATGCCTTTCCATCAAGAAGTGACAGTTAACACCTTAAAAGTGAATAAATCATTTCAAAATAATGCTTATCGTATCGATAAAACGAAAAAAAATGAATAGGAACTTACGCTCTTAAAAACAAATTGTATTTTCGAATTTCAGTATACGAATAAGTCATATTTAGGAATAAACTGAATAATTTCGACATGTCTAAAATACAGTGCCGTGACGTCTCTGTGACGCCCATAACCAAAGGTGAAATTCTGTCATTTCCAGCTCTGCAGTTATTGTTTATTATTATTACTGTCATTGCATTGTATGAAGAAAACCATTTCTAGGATTTGAGCGTTTGTTTCCATTTTGAGTTGAGACATCATCGCCATTATCGATCAGCTCGGTGTTATAGAAATGTGCAGTAAAATACCGTAATATCAGATTATTGCGTGAGAATTTCATCCGTCAAAAATACAATCGTATTTTATACAAAAAAAATATTTGCCACTAATTTCAATCCATGGTCTGATTAAATCTATGTGCACAGTGGACTGGGAGTGGTTTAGCCCACGTCAAATGATCTGTCAACACTTGTTTGTTGCTGAAACTCTACAAAATATAGATTAAAAAAAACTGATTTATACATGCGTTATAATAATAGAATATTCTCAAAAACTTCCACATTGAATATACTTGCCTTAAATATACTTAGAGGTATTTGTGTGCAGTATTTTTTTTTATTTGTTTTTCTTCGTGCAGTGTGCTGCAGTCGTGATTGTATACCGCAGACTGATGGTTAATTTCACCGTTTTTTGTTTTGTTAACTCCCTTCAAATTTCTTTTTATCCGAAAACGGATTAAGACGTTCCGAGTCTTATAAAATTCCCTTATCTAAAACTAAAACTAATGAAAATTAATATTGTTAATTATTTTTTCAACAAAAAAAAAATATTCTATTTTTAATGGTCAATAGACTATGAAATATGGCATAACTGCTAACTGAATATTAATCTATTTTGTTGTCAACGTGAAGTTATCATTTGTTGCAATTTTCATCAATAATAATTATTATAATGATTGATTATGACAGCTTCGTAAAGTAAATAAACATTCAAAGTAATTAATTAATAATAACAAAACATATATTGATAATGCCTTGAAATTACACAACCCAGTGGACAACTCGTAAATTGTTTTTTTAATACCTACATTATTATTTCACTATATAAGTGCAACAAAAAGGTGTATCGACAATATCGCATTTATTTCCCTTGAATATTACGCTATTGGTTAGAGTTGGCAGATGGTACCCAAAAAGAGATCATGTCATCCGTTCATTTGAAAATGGTCACCCGCTGTGCTTTGTTTCAAAAAATTCAACATGGACACATTGTTGAAGATAATATTTTTGTTTGTCACACATTATATAGTTCTATGTGGTATTGAAAACTTGCGCCCGAGTGAATTCTTCAACTTAACCTCTATGTTATCTGTTTTCATATGCATGCAAAGATAAACGTATTGTTAGACTATATCTATCTATTATATTATACGTCATTCATTTAACTGAAATTGGCACTTTCTTACGTGTTTTTTTCGGTTTTGTAAGTCATATAGCTCACGTTTGTCCAACTGGTCGATTGCGAGCCAAAATTTGGTTGATCCTGACAAACGTGAAGAAAAAGAATAGATTTCTTATAATCTAATAATAAAAATGAGCCCCAACGTCGAACCGGTAAGCTCGACGTGATTCGTGACTATTTTCAATTGTAGGGAATTAACGAATAGTGAAAATAAAGGAGACCGCAAATTAAACGTTGATATTATTAAATTAAAAAATTATATAAGTTACTAAGTAAATTGTCACTTAAAATGATATTAGAAGTCGATCCCAAGCAAATTTAAAGTAGAAAAGTAGCTCCCAGCGATCAAAAGGTTGGACAATTTTGATAAAGCTTTTATAATTCGTGTGTCTGCAAAATAATTATAACATATTATAAAAATATGATTATCATTTTTGTGCATACCTATATTTACTGGAAAATTGTTATAATGAACTAATATAATTACAAACTCGATATCTAATACGTTTACAAATAGACATAGTTATTTGTTCTTCATTTTGAATTCTTAATAATGTAATTTATTTGTCCACAACGTAACCCTACTCAATCAAAGTCGGACTGAGAAGTGATCACAAATCAGCGAGCTGTTCCAAGGAATCATAAAACAAATGAATTCTGATATACTACATACAAATATAATATATATGTTCGCCTATGCTTCACGGTGTCATAAGCCTGGTTTTTAATATTGGACAAGATTTCTAGAATTTCGATAGTGATTTTAGCCAGTTATTGATGACTAGTATTATTTCGCGGAAATCAAGAGCAGACTAATCTATCGGAACCCTTGGTTCATTACGTATAATACTAAAGCACCGTGGGGCAGAGGAGAAATGCTTTAATCTACTGCACAGGTATATAATTTGTCTTCTCTTGCCTTGGAACCATGTTACCAATGTTTTCCAGCCGCATAGACGCCGAAAGGCCATCATAAAAACTTTACAGCGATGCATTATTTTTTTTTTATTTCTACACGAACCAATAAAAAATTACAACAAATCGCTAGAACTATTATCACGACTGGCGTGCGTGAAATTTTTTGTTTCGAAAAGTATTTTATTTTCTTTTTATTTATTTTTTGATTACGAATTTACGAAAATTGTGTCAAATTTAATTGCTCCACCAAAGCATGACAGTCTTCAAATTATTGTTAGTGAAAACCTCTGATGTGGAAAAGTAACAATTAAGATTTTTTTATGTTATCACAAGCGTAAAGTCGGAATTTAAAAATTATATATTTCGTTGGTCATTCTACAAACCATAAAATGCCAGATATTGTAGGAGGCCTGATTCATGGAATTACTCTCTTTCAATTTAATATATATATATATTTTCAGTTAACTATGATTAAACGAATTTTTTTGGTACTGTTCTTATACCTTCTTGAGTTCTTCTTTAAATTTCACTTATTGTTGGTCAACAAAGAAATCTTCATCTCTTTTCTCTAACGTTATCAAGAATCCTTTTTTATCGTCATTAAAGCTTTGCAAAACCACAATAAAACTATTTTATGGCACTATCTTCTATTAACTAACAGCTAATAATTTATTTCAAAAATTTCAATATAATTAGTTAAATATATATAATATCTCTATGCAATATATTAAAAATATTTTGCATAGAGTAAATATGCTTCAAGTCTTATTGCCATCTTTTGTATAGCATACAATCTGTCGAAAGGGCCCCAAACCTTGAAAAATCTCCCGCGTGTAAATGCTCTTTTAGTGAACATAATTATTGGTCCGTCAGTTAAATGGTAGAATCAAATGAAACGTGATTAATTATTTTTGACTTGAAGTTTTTTTTATCCATCAAACAGCTGATTGGTCAGCTTGTTCTAATGTGTTTTAAATGCGTAGCTAGTTATGCACCGACATTTTAATTGGATCGCCGAGATATCGACGCTGAGAATTTTAATTATTGTTAAGGACAAAAGACTCATTTTACAAAACAGGAAAAATGTTAAATATCGATAAGTTTAGTAATTAACTTTAATTGAACACTTAAAATTTTTTTTAGAATATTCCATTTTTCGTAACTGATATGATTGAAATCGAAATTTAAATACGTGGATTGAGTGAGATGAAACGATCTTCGTATATGCATTTTCATGATACTGGATATATGCCGAAAGACAAATGGATTAAGCTAGTTTATTCCAATACTATATATGCATATAATAGTATAATGTACATTTACGAAAAGAAAGGTGTACAGCAACTCCACGTGTAAATATTCACTTTTAAAATTGCAGATTATCAACAAAAGATGTAAATATTAGCAAAAAATTAAATTGATATTGTGTATTCTGCACAGTTCTTGACATATCTAGAAGAAACTTAATATTTCAAATAAAAAAAAAAAAATGGGAAAAGAATTTAAAATAATAAAACTCAACAATAACAATTTTAGAATGACATTGATTTTTTAACGATACATCTGATTTAAATTTGTGATACATGTTTCAAAGAGACATGTGTATATTTATAATGTGACCGATTAGAAATTATCGTAAATTTTGAAAAAGATAAATTTCTGTTAAGCTGTGTTATTTTAATGACCAAAAATCAATTTCATGTTAAAAAATAATTTGTTCTTGAACAAGACTTTACGACCGTGGGCAGTAAAATTAGAATTCTTCACAGTTCAGTAAACAGTAAATTACCGTACACCAAACTTGAATAAATATTTTTTTCTTCAATAAAAAATATATTATTTACTCTTCAGGGTTTTTGATAACACGAGGCCGTAATGTATATCTAGTGACATTGGGTATTTTGATCGTAAGCTAATGTTATTCTTTCGATCAGTCAACGTCATAAATATTTACAGGATGTATTTTTAAATACGTTTGTATGTTTGTTTTATTTATATTGCTCATTAAATTCGAATATATTTGAAAAAATAAATAACAACATTCGTGTCTACTATAAAAATTCTTGAACATAAAATACTGTCTCTACGAGTAATATATTTTTTTATTTATGCGCAAATGTATTGGTGTTTTTAATTCGATTTTTTTTGAACCTGTATGCGAAAGACTCCCTGGAAGGTATATTAGGTGCGAGATTCTTCCAAAAGTATAATAAAACTTAGTAACCATCCCTCAACTCAGGGTTAAGCTTAATTCAGGATTTTTATAAAGCGTCGAATTGTATACTCCGCCAATGAATATTTCATAAAAAAAATATTTAAAGCTTTTAATAATCGTTAGGACTATTTTTTCTTTATTATATTTTATAATACGATGACACATGATATCACAAATATCGACAAACAAAAGATCTAAAATGTCAATTGTATATTTGATATTAATCTTGCCGGGATACAAATACAAATCATTTATGATATCGACTGAAGGTGCTTGATGGAATTTCAATATCAAATTTGGATTATTACAACTTTTTACGACCCGGTTTTCGCATAGGTTCTGTTGCATCCGTGTGATAGAATGCCTGAAGATGCCGAAATGCGAAACCCGGGCCGTTATTGACAAAACACATGAAATCGTACGAAGTTGTAATAATTCAAATTAAATACAAATCAATTTGAACGTGCTCAATCTTTCACCACTTAAGATAACTAGATGAAGAAAATTTTAAAAAATCTGCATAAATCCATTTAATTCCTTCGTGAGTAAGGAATAGGATGTCCAGGAAATCATGGGCAACTTTTCTTGCAATTCTAGTCCTTAAAAGTTAAGGCGGTCACCAACCGATGATTCGTATACTACTATTGGTCTGTGAGGAAAACTAGCGGTTTGTCGTTGTAACTTAATTGTCGACAAATATCTTTACAGTTGCTTAAGGCACGCAGCAAAAGGTATTGCGTTGATTAATTATTTTATTTTTTTACTACCGATAATCTTGTGTATTATAAATTGCTCGCATGAGTTCGCAAATGATTCAAATTCTAGCCCAACGATATGCTTGAATGAATCTATCAATAAATAAACAACAAAAACAAAAAAGGTATGTAGTAAGTATATTGAAATCCGTGTTCTGAAGAAAGAGAACTTCCATTATCTTGAGGGGGACAGGGGATTGTTGACACACGGGGAATGCTGATAGGAAAAGAAAACCTTAAAGATCCCCAATCTCCCCCACATACAACTTTTTAAATGGATTCCTCCCCTCTCGTATTCTAAGGAGATGTCTGTGAAATATTCTATCACTTCATTTGTCAAAGTACGATTTATTTATTTTGTTTTCATATGCGTACATATTTAATTATAAATGCCGCACTCGTATTATTCGATTTAATTTTCCAATCCTATCGAGTTGGTATTTGATTAATATCACTTTTAAGGTGTCAACTGTCACTTCTTGATGGTAAGGCATGATATTTTAAATAATAAGAACACATTTTTTAGTTCATATTTCCCCAATATATTTTTGATCAGGACCGGTTTCGCTTTTCGCGAGCATTTGTTCAGTTAATAATGCTCGCGACGAGCGAAACTGGTCCTGATCAAAAGATGTATTGTGGAAATAAGTATTAAAAAATGTGTTTTTATTATTTAAAAAAAAAATATGTAAATTTATATTCAAAAATACACAAAAAAAAATAATTATTGAAATCGATTCATTTTTTACTACGGTGTTTTTATGAAACAATTCAATCTATCGATATTTCTCTCTTGTGATCTAAATTCATTACAATTCAGATCACACCACTGTAAATTGTTTTATTGAGAATATATCATTCATAAATACTAAAATTCAGATTAGTTAAAAATTGATTAACTCTTATAAAGTAATTCTTCTGTTCGGCCAACTCTCCAACGCGCATTATTCTATTGTATATACGTATAATTATTTGAAAAAATGCTCCAAATACATAATAAAATAGAATTCATATCTAACCTTAACACTATGATTTCCGAACTCCTATATATCGGCTAATGCTTCTTTGCTGGAATCGCTGAACACGTTTGATGTGATGTAATTTAATTTATATTCGACACAATTTCAGTAGACTAGTATTCGAAAATACATTATCCACATAGATACAGTAGTTTTTATTTTACATGTTATTTATTTATAATTTAAATTAAAGTAGCAATAAATCTTGCATAGTTGTCCCAAAAACAGCGGCTCAAGAGGATTGAAATATTTATAAAATGTAATAAACAGCTGTTCTATTACTTTGATGACGACTAATCGAAATTACAAGTATTCCAAGAAGTAAAACCAAGTAGCTCATTTATCTTCGAGTAGAATGTAAAATACGTGTGTGTATGTTCTTTTTTTTTTATAAAACATAATTATGAAGATCGGATCTTTATCATTAATCAGTTGAAATAAGCAAATCCGTTTCTAATCATTAATGAGAGGAACGCATTATATATTTTGAGCGATTGAAATATGAATAAATTATGTTTTGCTTTTTTAAAATATAATACCTTTGGAAGTTGCACTTCCTTTAAAAATATCAATTTTTATTCCTATGTCAAGAATTGATTAATTTAACATTAAAACGATGTAGGCCACTATCTAATATCGTATGTCAAAGCAACTCGCAGATTAATCACTTTACGTCTAGCCGAAGATAACAGCGCTAATAATAATCATATTATATAAACGCTTAATGCTTTTATAATAAACGACCTCCCAACCGACTGCCTGCCATTTTTTTACCTTCTCCGAGTTGATTGAAGATTCGCATGCAATTTCAAACGAAATATGTGGTAGGCTCTCTAATACCAAAGCAAGTTTATAAGCAGAACACAGCTTGCAACTGCCTCTTTCGGAGGGAAAGGGGGGTGTCGGGAAAACGGAAAGAGGAAATAGAGAGGAGCCTGGGAGGAATCGCGCGAGGGGTAAACGCGGCAGTACTTCAATCAGTTGAGGCGCGACTGCCAACCAGACAACACATGTAAAAAGGCACCAGTCTTACTACGTTATCTTATTTACAAATACTTAAATCGCGCGTGACAAATTGTTTTGTTTATTTACAAGTCCAGCGAAAAGAAAATCTCTAAAAAGTGAAGATTTTATCGAGAACTTTTTAATGAATAATTTGATAACTGTGTTTCGGATTTGAAGTGTATTTTTCTTTTTGTACTCTCTGCGGTTTTACGGCTGCAAACGATTTACGAGTTTTTTGTGCGTGAAACGAAAATTTTGTGATTGGTGAAAAAGTCGTAAAGTGCACAAATTTTACGATTTTTGCGGCAGTGTATCGCTAAGTCATTCGGCTTACGGATTTCCTTTGCGAGTTTTTTCAAGAAAAATAGTGAACCTACTTTGAAATAAAATAATTACGCTGAGAGAAAGAATCAAAAAAAAAATATTGACTTCTATGATATTCAATTGATTGAAGTTAAAACTTATATTATTTATTTAGTTATTTTCCAACCGAAAAGGATTATCAACAAATAAAACATTTTTAAAATAACATGAATCAAGAGGTCGTGATTAAATCGTGCTTAATTGATCATTAGAAAAATTATCTTTTTTTTAATATTGGATATATAATATTTCCAAAGATGGCGATGACAGCTTGTTATCCAAGCAGCTACGTTCAAAATGCTCGTCCTCAAATCGAAACCTATCAACCTCAGCAGTACAACACTAAGCCACGTGTACCGCCTCCAGACTATACTATTCCTCTGCACGTTGACTGCAGCGTAGAGTACGAGCTTCCAGAGTGCGCGAAGCCTCCCCAGGGTGTCAAAATAGAACCTCTCCTGATGATACACCCATGTCATTTTAGAAACCTCGAAAGGCAAAGAAGACGACCGTTCGAGAATAATCTACCCCCGAAAACAAATATTCAAAATTCGCCAAAAATCAGAACTAACCAACATGTGATAGCGAATTACAGCTGTGATTATAACGTCAACAGTAGCAATCTCAATAACAACCCTTTTGAATATACATCTAATAATAATGCGAGGTATACTCGAGGGGTCGTTAGAAATCATCCCTATGCTCCACCGTGCGCTTCTAGATGTCCAGAATTACCCCAGTATTCTCTACAGCATCATCCTACGTTAATTTACAATGTTTAATCTTCATATTAGCCCGTGTTTAAAAATAATAAATGTGATAGATAGTCTTTCATAATTGGAGTATTTATGTGTTTTTATGTATCCAAGAAAACTGTAGTTATTAATTTGTCGCACCTGTATTTTAAATGCGTTAAACAGTTGATCCTGGTGCCCTTTGAATGATAATTTGCTGTGTATAACCTTTGGATATCGCTTCTTTGACTTTTGGATCTTGTCATCGTGAATGTGTAAATGCATTTTATTTGTTACTTTAGTTCTGCTTCAGTAGCCACAATGTTACGTATGTGTTTGATGGATTTTAGTTAGCTGAATATATTGTAAAGCTTTCATCGTTACACTGTTATAAACGAAAAAAGCTTTTAATTGTGCACGATGCAGGTGGCAGTATTTTTAATAACATAACTATTTTGTTCATCGGAGATTTCTCATTGGGTAGTGATCGCACGTTCACATATATTAAAGTTATATTATATTCAATAGATAACAGTTAAATTTACAAAGGAAATTTTATATTCATATTTTCACATCAAACCAATTGTTTGGCACGATTCTATAAATATTTGTTCTGCGATTCAGTAAAATTATAATCTTATAAAAAACCATGAAATTGAAAATATTTTGTGACAGATTAGGGTTATTTTATTACATTCGTTGTCGTTAATACTGTGTAAAAAACTGTGAATCAAAATATATTTGTACTCTTCAAGATAAAATGTTTTTGATTGATTAACTATCCAGAGATTTATTGCTTTTGCTATGATTTATAATATTATTGCGTAGGTAAAATGATACGGCTCGATTTTTTTAAGAAGAAAGTAAAAAAAAATGATAAATTTATGTATTATGTGTTTTTATTACAACGATTTTCGTTGAAGTTGAAATAGGAAATAACGTAATACTTAAACCAGAAAGTAATATTTAACCAGCTGTTTATAAGTTGGCCAAATAAAATACATACGTAAAAGATAAGGAAAACAACGTTCGATGTCTACCTATTTACATTATATGGATATCCAACAACCTGGGTGTATCAGCTGCATAATCAAAATGGCATCATGATGGTCGTTAGCTCTTTTTAATGATAATGGCGAATAAATTCTTTCTCTTTTAAGCTTATCTCTCAGGCGGATGCAATAAACGTTTCCCTCACGTCAAATAACCAACTACTATCAAATTTTGCTTCGTTATTTTTTTATAATTTCAATTGATTATATTGTGTTACAGTGTCTATAATTGTAGGCTCATTAAATACAACATGTTGCAAAATGAAAACGACAAATCGTTCGTAAGTAATAAAAGTCCATTCATGTCATTCTACGACCCATAAAAAGCATGGAAGTTCTTCGTAATTCGTTTTCAGAGACCACTTTTTTTGGTTTGTGTCCATATTGGACACATATCGCATTTATTCTCAAGAGAAAAAAAGTAAAAGGAAAGCCCTTATCTGTAAAATTATTCCTAGTCTAGCCTTTTGTGTAAGAACGCCGAATAATTGTGTTACAAAAAAAAATCTCTTTATCAGGGTTTACGGATGGAATCATTTATAATTTTTATTTTTGTGTGCTAGTTCCGGAAACAACTAACTTCCCGTTATATGTAAATTTACTATCATAAAATATTTCAGCCTGTTAACGTTATTAGATTACTTCATATCGTCCATTCAAAGTTTATTTTATTTTTATATGCGTTCGTTTAGAATAATATTGTAGCCTCGGGTATTTATTCTGATGCAGTATATTTTCGGATGTTGCAGTAATACATGCATTGCAGATATATTTTAAACTGAAATATTTCATATTGATTTCCTTCTCCTCAATTCAAGTTAGTCGTGCTGTGTACACAGTTGAGTTTTTTTCTTTTGGACTCTGGAATATTTGGAATATTTATTTTTATCACCCCACTGCTTTCTACTTAGTAAATCCAGGAAGTCCTTAACATTCGCATGAAGTACAGCGTATCACATGTTGTAAGCCATATATGGAATCTTGTGTTTTTTTCCTAGAGCAAACGCCATTACAAATATATATACCATCTTACGAATAAATCAATATTCGATTTCTTTATTACAGCGCAAGCATTTTTCGTTGACTATCTATCTATATGAGTATCTATACGGAATTTTCACAAAATATCCATGCCTTTCAATTTGAACGAATGCAATGTTTTTACTAAAATAGATTTTGATAAAAGCTCAGTTGGTGTTTAAATCTTTTATCTTTTGTTAAAAATGAACTGTAGTGTTACCCACAGCATTTTATTTTTTAACTGAAATTTAGTTAATTGAATGAATTTGTATTTATAACTTGGTGAAAAAATATCAATGTATTTTAGTTTTACAAAATTTATTACTATTTTTTCACCGTGTTGAAATTTAATTAAAAGTATTACACAATATGTGCCATTGTTTACAATATTCTTTTTGCCAAACTTTCTTTATCTAATAATGGCAGCATTGCAACCTGGAATATAAGTATAGTTTTTGGTTCATGTTTATAACATTATTATATCGCTTTTTAGCTGATCTTGTTTTGTGACGAAAAGAAACTCTATCTCAATCAACTTTTCACGCGTAATGTGTACTGATATTTATTGTTTATCCAAAAGCTTATTTCGGTTTTGGGACACACTATATTCTTCCGCCCGCATAGGATGTAAAAATAATACGCGAACGTAGCTCGTTGCAAAACTAGTTCCGTAGAGCAGACAGATCTTGTACCAGCTTTCATGTTCGCGAATGCGTGTACTAATTTCTATGTAATCATTAACTGAGCGTTATTATGAAAGTCCAATTCACGAAGTCGGAGCTTTGAATTTTCATTTGCAATTAAAACATAATATACGCATTACATGTAAAATACATAAATGAACAAAAATATTTCGTTAATTAATTTTAAAAACGATTATCATAATCGAATTTCAAAAAATGTTTGTCACGATTTGATAAATTTGTATTATATTTAAAATCATTTAGCAAAAAATATACCTGCTATTTTATATTCCAGTAAAAAGTGTATTTACAATAACACGTAATAAAATAAATATTCATATCAATATAAAAGCATCATTTTAAGATATTATATAAAAATAAGCTTCCCATTAACCCCAATATGTTTTCTTGTTGAGTTTTCACGACTTACACAATTGGGCTGGTTTTTCCTCATAGACTACTAATCAATAATTTTGAAAACTTATTAAGCATGAAATTACGGAAAAATAAATTATACTTAATTCTGTTATTTTTTTAGAATAATCTTATATACCGTGACATTCCTCCGATAATTGATTGTATAAAAATGTTAAATTCATGGTTAATTAATCAGAGAATGGAATAAATAAAAATATAATAGCGTATTTAACATTTTCAAAATTTGAATATATTACTTAATTATGTGAAGAAAAAATATTAACGGCATTATGCTTATAAGCCGCTTATAATAAATTCAAATCCTATGATTAAAGGATGCAGCTATGAATATAGTATTTTTGATATATCCATAAATAAAAGAATCATTCATTTATTTAGAATTAACGATAAAATCTTATTTTCTGGTAATAGGTAAACGATTTACAGTGTTCTAAAAGTAACAAAACAATCGAGTGATTTAATAATATCAACATTATAGCTCATGTCTCAATATTAACACTATACAATATTTCATAAAGGTACCCATATACCTACATTATTTTTTATTACTTTTTGCTATTATCATAGTCGTTCAGCTGTTAAGAACGAAGTTAACGCTGAAATTGCCGAATCGCTTCAAATTACCCACGCAATACGCAATGTCTGCCTGTTCATTTATTTTTTAATCACGAAAACGCATTTGTTCTAGATAATTTACTTTGTTAAATGCAACAGCTATTGAAAAGTAATTGTATTTCAAATAAAAAAAAACGCAAAATCAAATTTGGTATTCAAAAAGTATTGGTATAAAATATATCAGACCAATTTTAATCAATTCTGCCACAAAATACAAGAATTATGTTTATAATATTTACAGCCAAACAATCCTCATTTGATTTTATAATATATATTAAATAGATCTGATTCAAGTCTCTCACACATCATATAATGTAATATTGTATTTATTGGCACTAATTTCTTCATATATTTGCAATATGTTATGAAATTAACTATGTATAAAATAATTATTTTCTGTTTTAAGAAATCAGTGCGCAGGATTATATTTAAATCATTTTATGTACAAATAACACATTTAATTATAAATTAATCACATTCATTTATTTTACTGTGAATAAATACTTTGTTTAAAAATTACTAGGATCACAATAAATGGAAAAGGTCCAGCATTGTGATATAATTTTAAGTACCATCAAATCGTTTGCAAAGATGTAATAAATATATCAATTCAAAGAGTATACTTAAAATATTCAAAAATTATTATTATAAATTTTAGCAATTTGTTTGATGTATATAATATCGTCTCAACAAACGCAAAAAAGCATTTGCGAAATTTTGGTGGCAAGGAGTTATGAATGCAGTACTATTTGTAATACCGTTCTGTCCACGATAGGCAAAATAACATTTGCGAAACAAACCCCTTTATATCACAATTAAAAAAATAGCTAACTTGCACATTTCTAGAATAATCTTCCAATAATGTAGCGAAAGATATAATATATATTTTTCAAGTTACATTTTATGAGTTGAAATATGCGAAATATGATTTCACTACAACCTGTATGTATCCTATATAAAAAAACCTGATTTGTCTTTAATAAACCTCATATATGTCGATTTCAGTTTTATTTTTATATTATTTCAATTATAATGGTTTAGTATTTTAACTATGGCTAGCGTAATGCATCAAAATAATTTATGCAGACTGAGTAAAATGAAGGTTGATTTCAGTTGCCCTAGTTGGTGAATTCGGATTCGGTTAATGTGACGTAATTGAATGAGTATAAAAATGAATTTCATTTAAAGCTTTGAGTAATTACTCACTTTGATCATTTTTCTTTCGAAAATCACTTAGCATGTTTTTCTCTCAAAACTCCATTTTCGTACGAGTGCTTTTTCTGCTTTCGTGTGACCAGAAACAGTTGTAACAATTTTATAAGTATGCTTTCGTATTCTCCGCACACGATTTCTGTATTTTGCTATTTAAAAATATAAATAAACACACATGTAAATCATTAATCCTTGTGGCTTATAAATATATATATATGTGAGAATAGGATGTAATGGAAAAAAAATAAAAATCATAATTCGCTACCGTAAACGGGTAGCAGAACGAATATCTCTCCATGAGAGAGTTGGAGTTAGAATACCAATGGTGCCAAAAATGTGAATAAAATTTAAAAAAAAATCGTAGTAGGTGAGGAGTCTTATAAACAAAAAAACCACCACTATTATATAAAAAAATATTTGAATATACTGGTCAGTTCAAATATTATTTATAAGTTAAATACCACAATGTTAATCCCTGTGTAGGAAATAATGTATAGTCTACCAATTTTTACTTATCTTTTGCAGATCGGGTGGATATGATAACTGACAAAATTTATATATATTCCAACCTGCAAGCCAAGCACTGTCTTATGTTTTTTTAAACTATAAATTTGATAATACTCATGTTTATTAAAGAAAATATCATTTCAGTGTTTACTCAATAATACATTTATATCATAATTATCAAATACTTATTCAAATTTCTAGTAAATGTCAAATTGTTTGAGCTACTGAATGTTTGTATTAATATTAAAATTGTATAGCATTTTTTTTATGGAAGTGATGATATTTTACTTAAATATATTAGTTAATAAAACAAAGTGTTTCATTCAACAAGAATTATGTATTGTAGTTGATAATTATTTCGATGTCATCATCAGACATCGGTTATGACTTTTAAATGATATCGAAATAGCTATTATTTATATATATATTATAATAAAAATCAATTTTTATTATATACTTTGTTATATTACTTTATATGATAAGTTTTTATTGTTTCTTGGTTATCATTTGTTGGGAATCGAACAGTCTGCTGATCACAAATCACATTACGATTTCTTGAAAATATTGAATAGCTATAACCCACATAACAATGTACTACATGTAATACATTTCTCCAGAGTGGCATTGGAATACATCAATTTATTTTATGAATCTAAATTATTTTCATCTTAAAACTTCAGAGCGACTTGATATTTACTAGTTTCATCCGTATCCGTATTTGGATGAAGATTGTAGAATATTGCTTATTTTCATTATTTGTTTAATTTATTTACTTATACTAATGTAACCTGAATATTTTTCTTGTCAAACATCAATTTATATTGATGAAAACATTTTATTGTGGGTGTACTGTACCCCTTTATGACATTTTAGTGTTGATATATGCAAAGAAAAGCAACATAATATGTACCATTAGATCATTACAGTGTTTTTATGTGGATATTATAAATTCAGCTGTTATACCAGTTGTTCCCAATATGGAACGAATAAAAAAGAAATAATTAATAACTAGCGTTTTATTATATTTTTTCCCAATGACTAAAAATGGACCCTGAAAAAATGATATTATCATTTAATTATTTTCGTATAAATAACAATTACACAAGGTATAGTTTGGTTATGACTACAACTTGATACTTCATAAAAAGAACCTGTCATTTATTGTCATTATCATTGTATATTCTATCGAGAAGATTGATGACACATGTCTTTTACTTTAGACGTATTGTTAATAGAAAAATAGAATAAATTGATTTGAAAAGCGATACATCGAACCCGGATTTTGGTATTTATTTAAAATATTAAATAACCTATTTTTCGAAGACAAAATATCATTTGAAAGATTCTTCGTTTCAATCCTTCGTTAAGAGATATAAAACGAATTATTTAAAAAAAAAAAACGACCAACAAATAAAATGTTAAAAAACTGAATATATTATATATATCAAGAAATGTCGCCTGTCAACGTGAATCAAATAATTCGTGGGGAATATAATGAATTCAAAGAAATGACCTTTATCCCATCACACCTCACTATTTCGCCTATAAATAAAAACTAAAAAAATCCTAATTGTATAAGTGACACGCTTATATGCAGTGCCTGTTTCTTATGTGCCCTTTTTTGCACTTGAATTGAAAATATCAAAATTAAAATAACGTGGACTTGTGTTTCAACAAATTTCTGAAAATATATCGTGGATCACTAACTCCTAAAAACATGTTTTTGAGAGAGTTAAGGTTTATTTATTTTAGCATTATTGAAACAGATTTTTAGTCACGTTGTCTATCTCAATTTTGTCAAAAAGAGTTTTGTTTGAACACCAATGGTGTGATAATAATATCATCATCATCAACCGGGTTCGATCCACTGCTGGATGAAGGCCTCCCCCTGCTTTCTCCATTCTTCTCTGTCCTTAGTTATTCGTTGCCACGTATTTCCTCCGAACTTGGTTAGCTCGTCTAACCATCGGGTCTTAGGGCGGCCCTGTGGTCTTTTAACGTTTCTTGGATACCACTGTATGACCGCATTCGTCCAACGGTTGTCTATTCGTCGTGCTATGTGTCCAGCCCATTGCCATTTTATCTGTTTGGCGACATCTACTACATCACGTACCCTTGTCTGCTCCCTTATCCACTGGTTTCTCTTGCGATCTCTTCTCGTTATGCCCAACATGCATCTTTCCATGCTTCGTTGTGTTACTCTTAATTTTTGGATCTCCTTTGTGTTAAGGGTCCATGTTTCAGATGCATACGTCAGCACTGGTAGTACACATTGGTTGAAGACTTTTCGCTTTAGGCATAGTGGCAGGTCGCTTTTGAAGATAATGTTCAGGCGTCCGAATGCACTCCATGCTAGTTTTGATCTGCGGATAACTTCGTCGAACATGCCTCCGTTTATAGACATCTGTTGTCCAAGATAAACATAGCTATGTACCCTCTCGATTTCGGCGCCATTTATATGGATAGCCTTTGGTTGGGCAAAGCAGTTTATCATAACTTTTGTTTTATAATATATCTATCCTAAATACAGCTTTGAATTATTTATCAAATCCGACACATATTGATAGAGTAGAAGCGATTTTATTATCAATATATTATTGAATATTAATATCATAAATAATCTTAGTATGCGAACAAGATTATGCACATAATCAATTTCTTTACTTCGTAAACTCCTATAATTTTAAGTAACCATGGCTTTCATAATAAATGTATATTTTATATCCACTGATAGGTACTTCCAGTCGGATAATTATACACATACATACTTGAAAATATTTATTACAGAACTTCTTCGTCAAGTATAGAGTTGCTTTATTTGGTGCAAACTAATGTTTAATGAAAAATGATCATCGAATCAGCACATCATCTAACATTCTCAAAATATAGTACAATAGGTGATCGGATAGCGAACAGTTCAGACTGCAAACAAATTAGATAACGAACACAAATTCGGATGACGAATTAAAACGATCTTTCTCATCCAATTATTCTATCTGTAATATAATAATGATCGGTTAACGAACAATTAGGATAGCGATCACCTACTGTATGTCAATTAATATTGATATCAAATACTGAATATACAACCATGGGTATATAACCTCGTTTTAAATCATCAAACCAAATTCCAGCTTTTACGTTAAATATTGAACAGCACAGTCCACCTTGATATTGTAATCTGTAAATTTCACATCACTACTGTTAACCGTTTGTGAAAGATTTCTTGTGACTGACTGAAATTTATTACCTAAAACCAATAATAAAATATTCTACCACTAAACTTATTATTTAATGCCAAAACATCGAAGTTTACGACTATTATATTTGTTTTATTCCGCACGTATTGTAAAATTATTAAGGGAGGAGGGCTTGCTTTTCATAGTCTTTGATTTTAATTTCTCGTGGTTATGTTATTATGAAGTCGCAAAATATGAGCATAATGAGTTAGAATTCGCATTGTTTTTTAGTTTAGCACGAAAGTAGTTATCAAATCGCCATGTTTTATTATATTTCGTTTCAATATACTTTTTATTTCGTGTCGTTACATCAAAAATATAAGTATTCTTGTTAGTAAATTGAAAGTTGAAAATACCTCAGTTGATCTAGAAATGGAATGTGTAAATTTTTGTCACTACAGTACACAATTTGGGAGGAGATCTTGTGATAGACAGACATTTTTTTTTATAGTAGAGATTATGAGAACAGGTCAATAGTCTACGACTGTGAGTACGATATGCAGGTGAATATATTACAATTTATTGCTATATTTATGTATTTTATTTACGTACTCTGGAAACACTGTTAATTGAAAACATAACAAGCGATGACTTTTGCAGCAATACATCATCATACGGGCCCATTACCCGCACTGGCAAGGTTTTATCAACAAAGGTAATGTTAGTATGCAATCATTTGAAGCATGAAGTTGCAATGTTTATCCCTAAATGGCAAAATTAGACAAGCTGCAGCGTATATAGAAAATTTCAACACGAGGCTAATGAAAAAGTGTCAATCACCAAAGTTGTTTTCAGATAATTTAAGTTATAGCCTGTTAATTTGTTCTTATAGAATCATAAAAGAAAAATTCACCAACGCCAAAACTTTCAAGGGAATCGCTGAGATATTATAATCAATCAAATAATTACCTCATATCACATTCACATATCTGATATTGGTTTGATATCAGAAAGGATATACATTTTTTTCAGTCACATAGTTACTAAATTATTTATGCATACATAAAAAGCGGTCGCATATGGTAATCTATTTCGTACTATCATTAATTTATTTCTATCGTTAATGAATCCTGATTTCATCAAAATAATTACTCAACGATATTACAGTATAAAAATAATAAATATACAACATTCAATTAGTTTTACTAGGAAATCTACATATGTTATGATTTATTAAAAATGGAAAATATTATCTATAAAGGAAGTTTTAAATAATATTATGGGTAATGTAAATAAACTTTCATTACACTTATCATTAAATAAATAGGAATCTACGTACAATCTACATTGATGACTTGGCGAAAAATAAAAACGTTTTTTTACGCTTTTTATTGGATGGAAATTTAAGCGTCTATATTGACGTCATTAACCCTTTAAGTAAAAGTGTGCTCGTGTACAGTGTTAAGTAAAGGTCACAAATTAACATGAGTTGGCGTCTTTTCGCTAAAAAATATATACTTGCTTATTAAAAAAACAATGTATTTTTCAAACATTGTAATAGTAATTACTTACATGCGAGTCACCGTATTACCCCACATATACGAAAGTGTTGAATTTTAACAGCATTCCATATTTCTTCAAGGACTGAAGGTATAATTCAAATGTAAAAACATCTTGATAAAAACCTATTATCGTATATTAGTCGTAATCATTTTCATAGGAGTGGAGAAGATCAATACGTTCAACCCAAAAACGTCAGGCAGATATTGATGACGTATATCTGCAAGTGTTTTAGTTCTACAAAATTTTGTAGAACTTTGTAGAATTTTGTAGAACTAAAATACATTGCTATTTTTTTCATCGTGTTATAATGGAGTTCTACCAAGTGAATGCCAATTCGATCAATAAAGCGAAAATAAATCATACACATTACTGTGGAATGAATGCATGCCATCCCACAAACTAGAGTAGTTTTATTATGATAAAATCATTTCCATTTATGTATTTTTTTATAATTAAAAAAATACAACAATGTTGTGTTACACTCCTGGTCGGTATACCTGAAAGGCATTAGTCACGGAACGTGTTCGGTTTTTGCAACGCATTGTTTGAAACGCACGCACGCCCGAGGGAATTGAGAGCACGAACCCACCAGGGGTGCACTCAGCGGGCACAAAGCATAGGTTGCAAATTATAATAATAGTAAATATATAATTAGGCAAAGAGACTATTGCAAATTGGATCCGCAAATAAATGAATTTTGATACAGTATTTTTATTACTTGAGATTTTTTTAGTATTATTATTTATAAGGGAATGCGTATAGAAAATTGATATTTTAAAGTATCTGAAAATAGATGATAGAAAAATATTCAGTTTAAAGGAGTAGGTTTATACAGATGCATTCATCATTTCAAGTAATGTAAAAATTGATGATTTATTTTGTTCCACAAATTGTTGTTATATTCTTCCAGTTCTATAGTATAGACTTTATCATCCTTAGCTATATGGTTAAACATACATTAAATACAAGTTATATCCTTAATTAGAAATGATAACAGTAAATGACGAAATCAACGTAGATACTCTTTCTATTTACTTAACGATAATCAATTGTTTCACGTTCCATTTTTAATATCTATTCAATATATGTCAGTTTTTTTTCCTGGAAATAGTTGACCTTAAGTAATCATTTAAATAATAATACATTCAATAAAGGGAAATGCGAAATAGATTTCTTTAAAAAATTGTCGATAGTTTTTTTGCAATATTCTGGTAACTTTATATTTATTTATTAGTTAAATACAAATTTTATCTAAAATTCAAGTACAGATATTTTCGATTATATTTAATTTTATACAATTCCGACTATTTATTATTTTAACATCATTTTAATAACACACAATTTTCCTTAGTTATTATTATGGACAGTAATTATGCAAATATTTTTTATTATATTATATATAATTCTTTTTTTTAGTGCTTAGGAATTAATGAATTATATCTTCTCGATAATAATTCTTGGAAAACTTTGCTTAAAATAATGTTTCAGTTGGAATACAAGGCAATGTCAGCATTCCTTTATTATTATCAAATACTTCTGCATCAACACAAATAACGAATTAAAAAAAATAACAAATTTATTGTTATTACGTCCAATTTCTTTGAAAATTCTGCAATAAATTTTAAAATGACGCATTTATACAGTATGAATGTCTATATGATTACAGATAAAATATCGTTGATATTTATTTAGTCGGATAACAAACACGTTAATTATATTGTTATTTTTTCATATTATCATATGTTTTATAATGTTTTCAAATGATATCTCATTTGAAAACATTGTATAATACGAATAATATTATAAGAATTAATAATAGCGATTGATTTCTGAAATATTGATAATCATAAAAAGTCATTAAAATGAAAATTGACGACAGAATTGTATCAACAAATATAGATTTTCGTTTTCTAAATTACTTTTTGGAAACTTAGCGATGCTTTGATGGTGATCAAAGATGAGAAATTATTTTAATCAAAATTCTCAACAAATATTTGATTGTCGTATCGGAAAGCAATGTTCAAATAACTTGTAATATTTTTTGAGCGAGTTCTTAAGAAATTAAGATTATCTTATTCTTTTTTATCCAGGTTCTTAAATACAATAATAACTTTATTAGTACACATATTAATTATATAAGTATAAGTTTATTATTTTAGATTATTGAATTATTTATTAAGGCAATAAAATTATACACATATATGCATTAGAATTATACAATATAACTATTTCACTATCCTATATTAACTACTAACAAAACAGTTATACACAAAATGAGACGAGTGGATCAAATACGGTCTGATAATCAGTAAAAGATCTTCATTTAGGCACTTTTACAAAAAAACTTGACAAATGAGAATTTAAGAATTACTCTACAATTACAAGAGTCGATAATTTACAATTTCACTTAATATAGTCGGAATCATAACTTCAATCTAGACCATCCAAAAATATTGTATTAATAATGAAATATGGCATCAGGGAAAACTTCGACAGCAGAGCTTTGAAACCAATAATGGAACCCAGCGATAAGCATGAAAAAAATAACACATTTCAATAAAATAAAAAGGCTGTGATATGTTATTATCAAAACCGTTGACTTTATATAGTAGTAGAATACATCAGGGCTGTAATTTTGATGAAACTGCCGAGGTCATAAGAGCAGGCCGACTCTTACTTTATTTTTAAATGTTTAATTTTATTTTATTAATCCATAAAATGAAATTACATCTTATATATATATATATATATATGTTAACGTTAATGTCATCCAGTGCTCCGCAGTACGAGGGACGTTCGGTAATGTTTTGCAGTCGTTCTCTTGCTGCACGATGCACGGTCTTCCTCCCACACTTCGTCATTTTATTTTGTCTATTTTTGCACCCATGTTTGCGAAAAACTATGTGCATTGAATGGGTTAATCGACAACAACAGCCAACGATGCGTTGAAAATAGCAATTCGTTAGTTATTCGTAGCAATGGTTGGTAATCCTTCAATATGATTCAGGATCCCAACCTTTTGAGAATAGACTTTTTCTTTTTTTTCTGAAATTCCCCGCAAATACTTGAAACGCTAAAAAAGCTGTTTCCATGTGGAAAAATAAAAAATAATGTGAAAATGTACGGAGTGATGGTAGGTAAAATGATTACCCTATGAAATATTGGACTGGTTTATCGTTTTTTAGAAGCTTCTAAAATCTATGCATTCGAAATTTTTTAAGACTGCTCTTATTTACAGACGCGGAAAAAAGTATTATTAGATAAAATAAAAGTATAAAATCTGTAGAAATATACGAAATAAAAACAATAATATAACGGTATCATGCGCTCATCGACTGAATCAAACACTAGAGTTTTATGAAAAATGTGTCAAATACAATTATTTTTTAGATTGTCGATTATTAGAATATTAGAAAGGTACGGTAAAATGATTGCTGAATATTAAGTCGCTATATATTCTAAAATGGACTGTGTATTATTCAGATCGCTGTAGAAAATAATATACATAATATAGATGGTTGACTATGAAGTTTTTATGGGTCGATCAACAACAATTTTATACAAACGTAATAGTTAAAAGACTAAAATATATCAAAAATGAATTCATATAAAATCTTTTCGACGTTGAAAGGAAAACCAAGTCGCAAGCGTTGTTCCCATACCATTTAAAATGAATAGTATTTTTATACACAGAAAGACGTCTGAAGGTGGAATCTTATTTTTTTCAAAAACGTTTTGTGGTTCATAGAAATCTTCAGAGACTGATAGATATTTTTTCCAACCTTAAAATTCTTAGTATTTTCACGAAGGAAAAATTTGACGCTCGTTGGATACAATTTATTGATTGAATTATTAGCGGACCCACAGTATTCTTCGGTTTTAATGTATAACACTTTTCGGTAATTTTTATTCAATTTTCAAAGTGAAGCCTCGACCGCCTTGTAAGATAAAAATATTTTTTGTTGGAAATTAATTGAAAACAATTCGAACAATAAGGAACTTCGTTCTTTGGTATTTTGTCTATAAACCAGTGTCTCTCAAGCTTGTTTGAGTTTTTAGCTAATATTTATAATATATTCCTTTGGGATTATTTTTGAAAGAAAATAATGGATAACACGGTGAAAAAATAGCAATGTATTTTAGTTCTACAAAACTTTATAAGACATGGTTATCGATTAATCTTATAAAATTTTGTAGAACTTAAATACATTGCTAAAATGCAGTATTTCATCGTGTTATAATAAAGATCTACCAAGTAAATTCCGATTCAATCAATAAAATAATGGATAGTTTCGTGTAATAAGGATTGAGCGTTAAGCAGGACGAACTAAATAAAAAATACATGAATTGATTAAATTGTATTGATTGGAATAACTACAGAATGATAAAGTCCTCCATAGACATGTCGATGTCAAATATCGATCGAACGTCGATATGAAATGGATTATTATAAATCGCTACCATACAAAGATTTTACTTGGGTTTCCAAACAGGTACATAAATTATTTCTTAGTTACAGGAGACTGCAAATCTGTTTTCCAAGCAAATCATCGCGTTGCAAATTTTGGGAAAGACAGTCTTCGGGACAAATTTTGCGTTACAGATTTGATAAAGCCGGAAAGGGAGAGATTTTGTGTGTGTTTTTTTATTTCTAAATTTAAAATTAAGTTATCAGGTATGAATTATAATAAATTACTCTTATTTGCTACAACATCTTATTGAAGGTTCTTTAAAATGAATATTTTGTATTGTCGAAATGGTTTTTTTTTATACTTGGGTTTTCGAAGGCACGAGTAAAACTTATTTCAAATAGGCGCGTGTAAAAATAATTAAAAATGGAAAAATCCAAATAATTTTTATAGGAATATATTTAATTGAGAAACGCTGTAATACATATACACTTCAATGCGTACTTTTACCACAATATTATTTCCTATGTATGTGTTTTAGATATGTATTTGAAAATCGTGACTGTGTAAAGATGGAACACTCAATGATAGTACCACGCTGCTGCCATGTCAAATATTTATTATGAACTCTAAAATTCCAATGTTTGACATATACTCCCGCATATATGTGATATTTAATGTATGCTTATTATATCTCTCGCACAACAAACATATTTTGATAATATGTATACAGTGCACTCTACAGTCTGCTTGCTTTATGAATTGCTGGCCACTAAAAGCAGACTTTATATATAACTACTCTTACAATCTTTGTTATCTAACAATTTTGTGTGTAGCAAAATATATTTAATAAAATCTACTTAAAAATGAATTTATTACGGAATTTTTCCACGTATATGACAAATATCAATAAAGAGACGAGATATCGCGATGATTGGCAATCTCCGATTGGGAATATTAACTATTTTTCAGCGATTTTAATAAGATATATTTTTCAATAAGTTATTGATTGTTTTTCGATGAAGTCAACTTAATTTAAAATATAGCATTGAAATATTTCATTTCATCCTATGAGCCACAACAGATATTAATTTTATGCGGTTATGGAAGAGAAAATCTAAAATCAGCATCTAAATTAAAAATGATGTTATTTTAATGAGTTTTTCGATCTTTGTAACACCAATATCAGTTGATCTTATAATACAATTAAACGTCTATCTCTATTATATCACTAATTGTAAAAAGTTTATAATCAGTCGAATAACAAATTAATCACTTTAACTTTTATATTAAAAATGAATTTATATTTACCGCTGAATACATTAAAATCGGCTGATATTTGAAAATCAATTAGGTAAATTTGCCTTTTCGTAACTGTTTCTATAAAGGGTTAGACCAGGCAACTAGTTCAAAATAAACTTGATGCTATTTTTTATTTTCGTATTACTTAGTATTTTTATAAATAATGGACAAGGTTTATTCAGATGAGACTATGAACGCCTAAACTTCATAGCAAAGCCAAGAATGACAACCCTATTGGAGATAACACATGAAATTGCCTTGTCTGTCAAGATTTTTATCAATACAATACCTTGCTATTTTTTTTATCTGCAATATGAAATTGTGAGCGAAGGGATAAGAAAATAAAATTGGTATATGTATGTGAGTATATATATTTTATCTACACATATATAACTTATGTACAACTCTCAACAATATACTGTCAATAAAAAAGTTATAGGCTTCCGATCGTAAGTTTTTTATGTCCTCTTTTATTGTTGTGACTGAAAGGAATCAATTTCTCAATATCGTATATTTATTTGAGGTGTTCAAAAGCAAACATTGAAAACACAATGCGCGCTCGAACGGAGTTTGCCAACATAGATTAATCACAGAACATTTGTAAGGGAAATCTTACTGTAGCAGATCAAAGCGAACTATGTAAATCGCGACACCAGGAGAACCATTTGCATTTCTAGTTTTATATATATTCTATACATCCAGTCCTCTTTTTACGCGAATTCGATTATACGCAATTTTTTTGGGCGGCACCGTTACATTTTCACTTGTTTTTACGCGATTTTTCCCCAAATTTGTTTTAAAGAAGAAATTTATATATGATGCTAGGCTTGTACGTTTCATTCTTTTTTTAAACCAAAAAAAAAAATATATGTGTATTTTTTAAACTTAATTTTGTAAAGCATTCCATTTTTTTAAATACAAATCAAAAAATCGCAAACGATTACATTTCACAACCGAGAGTGACAGCAGCGAATAATTCATATAAGTGAAAAATTTTTTTTTTTATAGTCTCATTATATTTTTATAAGCAAAATAAAGACTTAAAGAAAGAAAGAAAGAAAATATTTTTTTGCAAGAATTTCAATGAGCAAATTTTGGTTTTTCATACGTTTCTGGTACTTTTTTAGCGATATTTTAATTTTTGGAACCAATTTATCAAATTATATGAAAATTGTGATTTTTTTACGCGATTTTTTTTACGCGCCGTTTTCTGGAACAGATGTATCGCGTAAAAAAAGGACTGAGTGTACATACAAAAGAAGGCTAAGTACTCTTTATATTCATTTCTTCAGTGTGTAAATATATATTTTTAAATGTTGTTAAGTGAAACAAAAGCTTTTTTGACACCAAAAAATTACAAACCTAACTACGTCCATGTCAATTTCAAACATATGACACCACTCTACAGTAGGTGCGATTCGTATATATTATCTCAGAAGACAGGTAACATTATGAAAGATTTGCTATTTTTAAAAGTTGTTAATACCATGCAATGCAAAATATTTTAACACTTACAACCTGTCTATATTATCTACTTAGGAATATTTTTATCCCACGCATATGTGACAATGAGCTCTTCTTTTATCGCTTTGAATTTAGATTGTATGTCAATTTGGACGTTGATTATTTAAATATTTACACTCTCAGTGTCTATGACTTTTACCTATGTTGGTTGTCATAACAACCTCAGCTAAAATTTATCGTAGATAATATATTAACAAAATGTATTTTGTTTGGTTTCTTGTTAACTTTCTGATTTGTATCACCTTTATTAAAGTCTCGTAAAAAAGGCGTCAATTCCTACTTATGTTTAGAAAAGCAATGGGAGTTGAGATAGAACAAGTGACCCCTGATCTGATCGATTTTCTAATCCTGTAGGAAGAAATTCTTCTTATATTCGGCTTCGTTGTATCACAAATATTATATGGGTGAGAAATAATTTTTATATCAAAACTCAAAGATTTTATGGAAACAAAGTAAAATCTAATAGATTGTAGGCACAGTGGAAATATTTTTTTTTCTAAATATGAATTTCGCCACTAAGTTGAAAAAATGGATTTTCAATATTTCGCTAATTTTGTTAAAAATATTATTTTTGACACGCAGTCACAGATTTGCATATATAATAATTTTATCCGTAAAAAGTATAACCACTGAGCAATAATTTGTAACGCAAAAAGCTTGAAGGAATATTTTTTTAAAAAAAATATGTATGATTATAAAATATAATACAATTATTTACAAGCATGTTTTTATTAATCGAATGTTGCCCCAAAAGAAGTATGTATTTCGTTTTACTTTGAAGGTAAGGGATACATAATAAAAAAGAGCGTTGGCAACACTTGCGTTCTATTTATCATTCAAATTTGGAACAACGGAAAAACACACTTCCCTTTTTCTTTCAAAGTATAAAAGACAATGTGTCTATTGTATTCGTTCCGTCTTTTTCACGACTCGTTATAACAATGGTCTAGAAAAAGATAGAAGTCGTAAAAATGTTGCCACCAAGAAAACTAACGGAAAAATTTTATGTCAGAAAAGATTTTCATCTTTAGCTCACAAAAGAAAGATAAGTCTTTGAAATATTTTTTTTTACCTAGAAGAGTGTTCATTAAAATTATTCTTACGTTATGTGCCTAGCATTCATTTTTTAGTAATAATGGGTAGGTACTAATTAATTGCAAACATTTTTTTAATGAGAAAATTATATTGAGTATTTAATATGGCTTGTCACTTATTGTATCTGTCTTAAGTAATATTAAAATGAGAACATTATCATTATTGATTTTTTTTATGTTTCTGGTAATTATTTGAGGAATTGAGAACAATCATTACTATTGCTAGTGATGCCAGTAGGAATAGTTTAATCAATTTTTTTATTGTATCACGTCAAATGTAGACATATTTCACTTGGAATCGGATGAGCTCCTTAGTAGTTAATATTTAATTCGAATTCAAATGTTGTGAAATTAAAAATACACTCTACACAAAAATTTTATACATTTTCGTCTAACAAGTAAATTGATTTCAGAAACAACAGACGACGAAGTTTTGTATAAATTGTTTCAACCACCAAAAACCTCTATATAGATGGAACGCCTATTTTTTCGCATGCATTGTTCGCTGAAAGTTTTCCTCGATTTATCAGTGAAATATAATGGTCCCGTCACAAATAATACTCGATTGAACGTTTTGTGTCTGATATATGTTATCCTATTCGGGAATACGAACGAATTAAATCTGCCGCTATTGCTACCACGTCGAACATGTTATCAGGATTCATTATTTTAGTCTAAATTTTCCATTTCACATATAAGCAAGTGCGACCCTTTTCAATAATTTTCATAAAATTTTCATTTTTTCCAAATTTTCATGCATCGTTTTAGTGTTGTGATGACGGCTCATTATGTTTCCGCAGAAAGCTTCTTAATGATCATATATAAAAAGTAGCAATATCTTTTAGTTCTACAAATTTTTTATAAGCTATAGTTGATAGCTATGTCGGCTCACGCCATCGTCAGAACTATGCCTTTAAGACCTTTATTTTCATTAAATTCGTGAACCATCACAATTATTTGTTTATAGAAAATTATTAATAAATAAAATACATATAACACGGTGAAAAATAGCAATGTATTTTCGTTCTACAAAAATTTTATAAGATATGGTTGATAGCTATTTCGGCTCAGCCATCGGCAGAACTATGATAGAAAATTTTGTAGAACTAAAATACATTGCTGTTTTTTTACCGTGTTATAATGGAGTTCTACCAAGTTAATGCCAATTCAATCATTACGTATAAAAAGACCCGTCATTCGTGTCGCTGAGTACGTCGGTGTAAATTTTTGGATCGAAAATCTCACTGTTTGACGAAAGTTAAGAGATTGGCATTGGCCATTATTGTCAATTTTGTAAGCATTCTTGAAGTTCTAGGTTTCCACAATTTGGTAACATATTACTTAATAAATCAATAAAATCACTATAAACACAACAACGGCTTTAGTTTAAGTTTCATACAGTATATAAAAACCAAACTGAGATTAAATCGTAGTAATTTGTTCATCCGATCATTTCAATTTCAAATCAAAACGTCTGCGGTATTTTTATCTATGTCATATGACCATTATACTGATTTAGTTATCCATGGGAACCAAAGCCCGTTTTAGAGGACAGGATGCTCTTTTGAATCATTTTGAATCAATTGATTTGGATTGCGTTGATTCGAACATTAAAGTGAATCGGTAACAGGAGATTGGGTGATTGGTACACGTACCAATCGTAGCACACAGCTGCTGCAGTACTTTGACCTTCCTGCTATGAAACGATTCACAAAAGATGATTCGAATCATATTACATAACAGAAGCATCAAATTACGCATAACACTGAAGGGGTTTGAGATGGTTATGAAACAAAAAATATATAGACAAGGGAAACATTCGTTGAATTAGTTTTTCTTTTGCCTGATTGATATCTCTATTTGAGATCCGTATGTATTTCTGTCATCGTTAACATTTGATTTCAAATTAAAAATGATAAATATGTAGATTCAAAGAGTAAAATCGAATGTATATTTTAAGTGTATCTTGAATTTATGTGAGAGAATTAAAGTATCATTATAATAACTTTAAAATCTATGAATTTTATTTATTGGATTGACATTTACTTGGTAGAACTCCATTTTAACACGCTGAAAAAATAGCAATGTGGCTCACGCCACATACCTATCAACTATATCTTAAAAACTTAAAAAAATTGTAGAACTAAGACATATTGCTTTTTTTCACCGTGATATATGTATTTTTTATTAATAACTTTCTTATAAAAAATAATTGTGGTGTTTCACGAATTTGAAGAAACTAAATGCTTTATAAATTATACGCAACCATATTGAAATTAAATACCATAAAATAAAAAAAAACTGTTTCAATAATGACGCATCGAAATATTTGGAATTACATTATTAAATTTTTTGTTGTCATTTGTTTCGAAGAAAAAAAAACAAATGAATTATGTTTGTCTCTTATTATTCAGACAGATATCGCACATCAATTTTAGACTGTGACAAGCTTATGTTCTGTAAAATTGTTCATTCAAAATACCCATCCTCGTGACTTATGGGCATGGCAAGCGCAAGAATATTATCGTAATATATTCATTAAAACATAATTCCAACATCACTCGGCAAAAAATAAATAACGGGTGTTTTAATGAAGATGATGTCAAGAGAACTTTAATTACGAATAAATTATGATTCATCTCTAGACTTCTCTATGGTATTCATAAAAAAATGCATGAGTAGGTTAACATGTGGCGTAATGTAATTATCATCATTTTAAAAAGGCGCTATGATGATGATGATGACATCGAGATATGAGATCGTGACATTTGAACTAATGGCTGATGACTAAGTAAATGTTTTTCATTCTTCAGAATCTGTACATCTCTACACTGTGTTACTACGGCTTACATTTCAAATTATCTTTGACCCCCCCAACCCCTGTTTTATAAAATACTAGCGTGTACCCTGCATGCGTTGCAATGACACTCAAAAAAAAAAGAAACCGCGACTTTATGGAATCGCCTCGTCGGGAGCGTCTCGCCTTCCGATTGGAGTCAGACTTGAGGCGAGGCCGGAGCCAATTAGAAACGATAAGCTAAGGTAATGTTTTTCTTACCGAAATTTGACAGTGGCGGCCGTATGTGTTTTTATTTATTGGAGTGCTTTTGGATACACAATGTTTTTTGTTTTTCTATCTGGTGCGTACACAAATAAATCAGAAGGCTTTCCAACACGTGAGCAGGCCATATACAGTTGTCCATGTGAGAAGCATGGATTTTCTAAATTTAGTTCACACACTTGTAACGACTGTTTTTGTGCCTTATTGATGGTCATTGCAAAGGCGACTCGCACTGGAAACTACAGACGTTTAAATTCAAATGGCATATCTGTCGGAATCATTGGGATGCGTGGCAACAGTGCTAAATCTCCTTTGAATTTTCCATTTAAAATTGTAGCTTCGATAATTCATCATTTTTCTTACCGAAAGCCTGGTACCACTGCAAAGTCGTGAGGAATTTATGTTTCGGAGTAGAATGATGGGGACGCCAATTTTCAATGCTAAAACATGCGGCGGCATGCCTGGCAAATCAAGTGAATTCAATAATTCTGTTGGATAATTGACGACTTCGTCTTGATTCGGTATAGTATCGATTGACTTAAACGTTGTCGCTTCTCCTGGTATTTCATTTAGTATGCCGAAATTGATTGCATTGATCCTTGTTTTTGGCTGTTAATATAGCACGTGCACTGAGCCATTGATGACTTTTATGATTGTGTGCAATATTTGGAAAAACTTTGTGAATCAATTCGCCTATGGTTGCAGTTATTTTACAGAAATTCGCTGGCAATGTGATACATTGTGTGGATTCCTCTATTGCCATTTTCCCATTTCCTATATCCAATAATTGTTTTGCGAAACGTTCAGCGGATGCATCATGTTGTAGTTGTACACGCATATTGGTCTTCAAAGTGAATTTATGTACGTATCTTCATAAAACGGATGATTTGTAACATGCATTAAGTTCATCGGCCACTGTTGAATGTGATATAACAGGTAGAGTTTGTCGAAAATCACCAGACAATAAAATGATTGACCGAAAAGTTGTGAAGAAAAGAAGTGCTTCCAATGATTTTTTGTATGCCATAGTACATTCGTCCAATACAATGATTTTACATGATGTAAGTAGTTTGCCCGTTTAAGAATTTTTGTTGATATTGCATGTTGGTGTCTCAATTATTTGCATATTCAATGGCAGTTTCAGTGCTGAATGCGCTGTTCGACCACCATCCAAAAGAGTTGCTGCAATTCCAGATGATGCGATTGTTAGTGCAATGTTTTTTCGTGATCGTGTGGCTGCCAAAATGAGTGAAATGAGGAAGGTTTTGCCTGTGCCTCCAGGTGCATCTATGAAATAAAATTTACCACTTTGACTTGTAATTGCATCCATAATTGTGTCATACACTATAAATTGATCTGGAACCAATTTCGGAAGATTCGTTTGAACAAATTTTCCCAATTCATCCACATCAAAGCGTGCTTCTCGTTGGAAATCACGATCACGTCAGTCGTTTTTATATCGATTCAGCGACGCCATTCCCAATTGTACCAATGATTTGTAAGCGATTACTCAACATATGTCCACAATCAATAGCAATGCCTCATTATACACGTTTGGTGTGAATTGAACGTGTGGATTTTGAATTGTTTCACGCAAACTATCTAAAATATCTTCACTCGTGTAGTCTTTGTATTTTCCCCAAAGATGTTTTGGATTGGACGGAAAGCACATTGTTAATATTTCTTGCAAATAACACACTTTTTTGTTGTGGGTGAGCAGTATTCGATGAATCAGTGAGTGAAGTGTCCCAATGTGCATCGTTTTCTAGAAGATTTAATTCGAGGCAAGCTTCACTATAAATGACACATATTCGACCGTTTACTGTTCTCGATTCTCGGAAAGATGTCGGTTCACGTATGTTGATTAATAGTAGAAAAATCTGTAGAATGTTGGCACTTTAGAGTAAAGTAGTGTCTTTGCAAACATTTCATCCCTACACAATAAGAAAAATGCAGTTAACGTTGTTGGCTGTGGTGACAATGCTGTTACACGTCCATTTTCTGTTGTGAAGTACATACGCTGTCCATTTTCGAGGTTAATTGGCAAATGAGTAACTGTTGGATGCCGTTCATGAATTTGAAATGATAAAATGCGCCACATTGCTTCACTGCTACTAATGTAGCGTCCCAGTTGATATTGGTTGATTTCATCGATAGATGCAGTTGAATTTCCCACTCAAAAACTGCTATATCGCTTCCTTTGTTGACATATTTACAAATGTATTTGATGGATTTCACCGAATTACAATACTCAACGTTGATGTGTGCTTTGTACGTTTTCGAGGGAAGCTGTGAATACGGTACAATCCAACGATTATCAACTTCAACCTCATTGCTTCGCCCTTTTCTTTCGTGCTTGAGTTATACTCTGGCCTATTCCTTTTCGTTTGGGTGGCATAATTGATTTCACAATGAATGTTACGTTTTGAAATTCACTTTTGAAAAATAAAAAAAAATAATTGATATATTTAGTAAATTCTTTCTATATCACACACGATTTATACGTAATATTTATTTCAATTCGTTCTGTCATGCGACATAAAACCAAAATAAAAAGTCGATAAAAGTTCAAACATTGAAACACTTTATTCGAAAATCGAATTTTGTTTCAAAATATTCAGTATCTACTTAAAATACCTACAGGTGAGTGCATGTGACAGATTTGACATTTTTGTTTTCGGCGTTGCTATGGATACAATGCTTCATAAATGGCCATTCCGTATTACAATAGTCTTGTATGAAAACATGTTTTTCATAAATATTCAATTAATTTTCGTAATCAAATCAAATTCTGAGTATCCTATATATCTTTTGCCCGGTAGTCTAAGCAATAATTCGACAAAGTTTTATCGCAATTGGATTAATGGTGTAGGAGTTTATAAAAGACAGACAGACAGACATTCATTTTTATATATATAGATGTAGTAATGAACTCCATTTAATAATGCATGATTTTATTTTTTGACGCTTATATTAACGACGTTATCAAAACTGATGTTTCCGATCAAAGGGCTCGGAATTTCTTTTCAATCATGGTTTTGATGTTTACTGCGACTCTAACGTCTTTACAATTATCTGTGTACGTGTCAGAATTTTATATTTATTTATTTATAACTACACGGTACAAAACTTACAATTTATCAATTCATTGGTTTTGCACCGTAAAATATTTAAATATAAAGTATTGGAAATTCAAATTGCAAATATAAGTCAACCATGTAAGCTCATGAAATGTCTACTCATTTTCGTCCACATGAAATACGTCAATATACGAAGCAATACTGTTGAACATTGTTAATGCTCTTATCATTGGCATCTCCATTGGCAGACTGGTTCAACACCTTGGAAGAACAAACAAGTTATGTACACGATTTCTTAAAAAACTATCCGGAACATACAAATTGATTTTATTAAGGTTGGCAGAGTTCTCATTTTGGCCTAGATACGTAGATATTAAATTATTAATTATTGTTAAAAGCATGTTATTGATGTATATATTATATTATGTACAAATTTATAATGGTTTTTTTAGTACAAAATTCTACGTACTCGTAACATTTTCCGCATCCATCAATTTAGTATGCACTCTGTAGTTTGGAAGTCGATGCTTTGCATTGAAAGTCATATAATTATTTAAAATATAATGCCTTTCCATCAAGAAGTGACAGTTAACACCTTAAAAGTCATATAATTATTTTTGACATTTGACATATTTTGTTGATATCGTTAATTTCAATAATATTTACTAAATTGTATCAATTATTATTTCAGTGGCATGGCCACTATTTTTGGTGACAGTAGGAATAGATTATTGGTTTGAGTGAACTATGAGAAAGCTAATCATTCTCGCAACCCTCCATTTTAGGATCGGATGGACGGAAGGGAGTGAAATATAATAAAAAATACAAACATGTTTGAACTTGCATGCGAATATATTGACACCGTAATCGTTGGACAGCGTTGTCCACCTAACTACAGAAACGACAACATTTTAAAATACTGAATATATAGACGAGAATTTTTAGCAAAAAAGAAAAAAATATATACATTTTATTGCATTTTTAAAATAAGTTACTTCTATAAATGACATCCGATGTACAAACAGTATTTTTATGAATATTTATATAGGACTATTCTATGAGAGCACAGTAGCTATGACGTCATTGGTGTCGTTATTTTAGAGCGTGAGAAAATTGACATGTTTCGGAGTTATGAATTATGCTTCGCAACAGATATAGCATTGCCAGCTATGAATTATGGCTCGACACCGATAAAACCGACGGTGAATTGGCGATATTCTCTCACGTCAATAATACATACATTGTTAAGAGATTGACAAGAATTGAGCTATGATATATATATTTTTAAAACAGTGTTACCAATTATACGGAGCACAAGTGTAAAGGAAAGCGCGAACAAGCAAGAAAATACAAATATCAGTCATTAAACGAATTTATCAAAAAAGTCTTATATTGTGATACATTTAAGTCCTATAATACTTTCTATGTCACACCATGCATTACTTTGAAAAGAATTCCAATATCGAGCCTGACGTTGAGAGGATTTTCAATTAAAGGATATACATATATTTTTATGTGTAATATTAAAAAAATAATGTATCTTTATAGTTTTTAAATTGATCAAATACATATTATTTAAGTGTTTCGTGGCAGGAAACGTTAAAAAAGCTCGTAACTTTCCTAGACTCACCTCAAATTTGTGTAATTAATAATCGAATTGTTTTTTATTCTATTTTTGGATGGAAAATATAATTATTTATTTCTGGTATATGTTTAAAATATGATTATATTCATTCATTAAATGAATATTTTTTGCTAATAACCGAATTCAAAACTTACTAAATAGCGCTATAATAATATCCGATGGTCTATGCGGTTCTGTTATTTCCATTGTGCGCTTAGATTCTTTTCTGGTGTAAATAAAAGAAATGGGTTTTTCTGTTTTTCTTGTTTTAAATATCGCATTTTAACAACTAAATCGTACTGTATGATTTTGTGAGAAATTTGTAGAAATCATTTTTGCATCTTGTACTGTACATATTTTATAATTAAAAGCCAACAATAATACGAATAAGTTACTCTTTTTGCGCACGAATGAATAGTTAAGGCAATACAAACTATAAAGATCTTTACACTTTTTTATGTTTCATACATTATAAAGAGTCTTTGAATAGAGGCGCTCGAAATTTATCCATAAAACGAGTTATGTATGAGATATTCAATCATTTTTCTTTACATTAAATTGTCATTTCGTGCGAAATATAAACGTCGATCAAATGTCAGCCGCGGCTTTGATTGTTGGCACGTATTTGGGAGTCCCGATTCCCAATGACTGTCGCATAAATCTGATCTGAAATTGTTGCATGGTGTTTATTATGTGGACTTTAAGGGCGTTAATTGATTGCGATTTATTTTCAAAGACTTGCAATTTAAGATAGCCCTAAAAGAAGAAGTCTAAAAGCATTGAATTATGCAATCTCGATGGCCAGTTTACGCACCGCCACGTGAGATAACCATTCCGTAATTTGCACACATTGTTCAATCTTATAACCTTCCATAATAATTTACCATAATTTACCAAACAATTGACAGAAAATTTGACAGATGTCACTTGAACAACAAGGCTGCTATAGCCTTACCAATTTTGAGCGTTCTTATTGAATTAACTTGTATTACGTATACGTACCGAGGTAAGTTACATTACTTTCGAAGCAAATTACAGAAGACGTCGAACATTGATCTCAGTCGATTAATGTTTTCAGAATCAGTAAGTCTCAAAGCACTGTTTACGCTTATTGTAATCGGATTCCGGTTTTGTTCTAATTTCATTTCTGATAATATATATGAACACAAAAGATATAGATTTCCAGACAACTCGTATCATTTCGTTTACCCTACCTATATATGTACTTCAGAAACTATGCGGGGAAAGTGACGTGGCTTTCAGTTTGAGTGACAAAATCATTTTTATTTGTATTGAAAGTACGGGCCGAGTCGCTGTATAATTTCTGCATTCATTTCTTATTATTGCTTGAGATTCTAGCAAATTAAAGTTAAGCATGTGGAAAACTACAAAGAAAAACCCGATCATGAACAATAAAGATTTTTTTAATTTGGTCAGTCTCGTGTAATCATCCGCAATCCCTTTGACGAGTCAAGTTATAAAATAACATGAGATTTTTTTTTTAATGACCACGATTTCATCCATAATAAACCTCTTGAAAATTTTTAGCACCTGCAGTCACTTTCAATGTTTCGTATGAAATTTAATTTAAATCTCATTTTGAACGTTTCTTAAATGCGATCAAAAATGAAATTCATAGCCTATAAGATTGTATAGAAAATATTAAAGGCGTATTTTAATTGGAATTGATAATCATTTGGAACAATAATTATATCAAGAAACTATTTTATTCAAAAATCTTTCACCGCCTTTTTGCTATTTAATACCGCTGGCGAAAGTTCCTCGAATGCGGCATAAGAGTGAGAATGAGTTAAAATTTACGAGCGCCTTCAAAAATAATTATTTTCCGAAAATAATGTTGCCATAGAAATATTATCCCGAGAAGTCTCGCAAATTCTCGATGCAAAAGCCAACAGTCGACCCCCTCTGCTGAGTAAAACCCCCTCCCCCTTTTCATCATCGCACAAAATCCACTTCAAATACAATATTGATATATCATATATTGAAAATTTGCTCTCTCGAGAAAAGTTTACGAACGACTAATTTATTACGTGTATGTAAATTGAGAAGATTATTTATTAAAGCAAAAATGCTTAGAGTGCTATTTTATTTTAATGCAGTATAATTCTTGTTTTTTTTTTAAATTAAGAAGAAAATCCTGAATACATTATATCATGAAAAACATAAATTTACAGAAGCTATATTCAGAATAGACTGACTTCAATTCCATAACGAATTTTACAAGCATCACATTAATGTAACACTAAAATCTTTTGATACACAATTAGTCTCTTTAATATGTACTCAAATTGCTATGGAACCGGTATATTCATAAAACAATTAAATCGAAAAGAATATGGTAATTAATTAACTTGACACTTGTTATCATTAATTCAACCCCACATTTCAACATATCCAATAAACAAAATAGATAAATTTACCTATAATCGGCCTTCCTTTTATTGAGTAGGTTACCAAATCCTATGATTGTAAGGTAACGAATATTATATTCGTCCATTGTTAATATTAAATGACAATTGATAACTTTGTTGTTTTTACATTCTATACTAGGTGTCAGTTTGATGATCCTTCTTAAAGAAAGGAATTAAGTGTTTTACACAGATTCAGACCTTCTTGTGCCACTGCAAATGCATTCACTTCAAAGACAGAGATATCTGTTCACAAACCCTCGCCAACAGTTATTCCTCACAATGAAGCGTAGCGATAGCAATTGGCTACCCACCGATAATTTCCGAAATTCACCTATTTATCTTTACACACGAAAATTTTTTTTGTCTCTTATAAAAACTTTTATTAATTTGCTTTATGAAGAATCCATCCATAATAGGATAAAATCCATTCATTGTGTACGTTTCTTTAGTAACCTTTGCTTTATATTGTGTCTTCTATAATCATTAATAAAAAAAATGATTTCTCATTTTTTTTATAAAAGTACGAAAGGTGGATAAATACATGTGCAAAACAATTAAAATTAATTCGCCTTTATAAAAAATATGTTTTCAATTATACCAAAAACCAGTTTATTGTAGAACCAGTTTTTTGCTGCTGATGTAATTGACCACTTCCGAATGTCATAAACTAACAAAAAACAAGTTTGTGGATAATATCAATCAATTTATACATAAAATAGTCATTATATTTTTTCCATTGCGGAGGTGCTTAAAATAAACTGATTTTTACAATACATTTGCATATCTTTATGTGTTATTTTATTTTTCACATCCTTGATAGTTTCTTAAGCCATTTAAATTAAACTAGGAGTTATAGTTAGGATATTTAAGATATTACGAATTCCTATAATAGTCAATACTGTTTTATGATTCAATTATTTAAAACATTCCAAATCTAAGACAATTTTTGTTTATAAATAATTTAAGAATAGTCCACATTTGACATTTGAATAGAATATAAATTAATTTTTATGTTTCAGTTTCATTTGTTTCAATTTTCACCGTGAATGTGTTAAACTGGAGTTCTGTTTACATATATAAGAATAATACACAAATACGATTTGCAATTACTTAAAATAATCATGTTTTCGATAAAGCCATTTAATATATGTTAATCAAGGCATTCAAATGAGTCATCGTTACAAATTTACTAATTCGTGAAAACTCAACAATTTAAACTTTAGAAGAATTTGACACTAAAATCGCAAGCATTCATATTATCATAATTTACCTTAAAACATATCTTATTGTTGCTTTGTATTTTGAATTAACAATAATCATTCAAACATATGGAATCGTACAAAATTTTAACAATTCAAATAATTATTTCCTTACGTTAAGTGCGTAAAGAAACACTCTACAAATATATTATGTGACAAAATAAAGTTTACAAAAAAGTTGTCATACATTGCGCATAGTGGTTTAGTCTGCTCAACGTTTCGCATTTTCTGTGTCGTCTTAGAAGGAAAATTGTCCTGGAATATCATTTTAAAGGAATATTTAAAAAAAAAACTGGTAATAATAAATACGTATCGGAAAATTATTACTGATTGAAAATATCGAATCATACGTTGTATACAGAACTGGAGTATTAATTAAAATATATATCTTACCAAACATATTATATTCAATTTAACAGTGCTTCGTACTATAAAATTTATTGTTTTGATAAAGTATATTTCACGTTCAAATCTAGATTTTATGAAATCAAAAACAAATTTATAAAAATCTCTATTTAATATGTCACATACAATTTGATAGTCTTTGGTATAAATTGATTGGTTAAATTTTATTCCACATGCCTCTATGTCCGGATTACAGAAAGAAATCTTAAATTACACGTTGTACTGTCACATAAAATATGTTTAGAAGGTTGGTTTTAATTCTATACAAGTGTTCTTTTGAATGGTAGATATCTCACTTTTTATTACGAAATGAATTCATTGTTACAGATAAGCGATTGTATAGAAATAGCATACACAATGGATAGTACGGGAATATTATTCCATCGAAATTGTGCAATTTTTATTGAAGTTTATTTTGATATTGTATGATGCGCAGTTGTAAGTAAAATTCACGGGGCTTCCTTTACAGGAAAACAACACAATACAATTAACATTCTAAAGAAAACTGTACTTTACGTTTATTTATTGCTGTGGTATTTTAGCGTAGAATTTCCAAGAATCCATTAAAAGGTATAATGGTTCGAATTTCAGAAAAACCATTTCCGAATTTGTTAATAGTAAAAAAAACTGTTTGAATTATGTGAGATAAATCATTTTCAGTAAATAAATTTTAATTGTGGGTTTACGACAAAGAGCTATTTTACGCCTGAGTGTGCACTTTGCTTATACTGATTGATTTTTTAAGCCGCATTTTAAGAAAAAAAGAAAATGAATCTAGAATTTAAAATGTCAATACATGATTTTTTCGGAAATTTAGAAAGTGAAGTAGAAGAGATGGAAGCGTATTTTTATGTAATATATTTTTAATTCTAAATCAATCAATCGCTTAATGAATAGATTTAAAAAAATGTTTTCACCTAATGAAGTCTATCAGAAAAATTATACGTTCATCCAAATTGAAATTGAAAAACAAACGTTATGAAAGCAATGTTAATATAATACTTTCATTTTTTATGAAATTATTTTTGAAAACAAATAATAATTACAACTAATTGGTTATAGTTTCATAAAAAGAAATTTTGTGAATAAATATTTCGTAAAGTAAGCATTTTACCGTACTTAACTTATACTAACGTAGGTACACCTTGACTCTCCCTCGTTTACTCTCTCATCCCTTTGTACACCTTCCACCTTTTAGCTTTAGCACAGTCGGTCAGTGATCATAAACAGTGATTCTGAGATAAATGATAATAATAAATTCCAATATTTTGCGTTTCCAATTGATTACTGATTTAACCTCATCATTAGTATGATATATTCATTACACTGTTTCATTACAAAGTTAATCGATTATAAAATATTGCTCATTTCTAATCAATCAAAAGCGATATTATTGAAATAAAAATTATATTTTTATGCCATATGTCCATACAAAATTGACAAGTATTGTATCGTCCTGCATTGTTGTCAACACTGAATACGTGTGTGTATCTATAAAATAAAAATAAATCAACTTTGATATAACATAATAGTAATTTTGTAGAACTAAAATACATTTTTTTTTTTCACCGAGTTCTACCAAGTGAATGCCAATTCAATCAATAAATATAATAGTTTCTCCAGCAAACAGTTGATATCTATGTAACGATTTTCCATGTTTTTATAACTTCATTCGTTATGTAAAATCAATTTTATTGCATTTATAAATAATTTTATTTCAATTAAAATATCTTATAATTACGATTAATATCGTAAGGTATCCCTAAAATTTTCTAACGAATATAAAAATAAATTAGGTTGATTTTATAAAACTATTTTTTAACACAGGTTTTTTTGCATTTTGGAAGTAAGATATAGTTTTCAAAGTTACTTTTCTCTCTTATAGTGTATAATTAATATTATCTGTACTCAGTAATATAATAAAAAGTATAATAATAACAGATTACAGTTATGTTTTTTTGAAATAGCTAAAATTTAAAGACTTCTTAATTCAGATATGTTCAAGACTGTTTGAAGTTTTTAAACAATAGATGTCATTAATTAGTTCGTCGATAATATAATATATAGCACTGTTTCTCAACCTGGTTCCATGTAATAATTGTAATAAAGGGGGTCATACCACCTTCAAGAGGGCCATAATCAAAATATACTACTGTATTTTGAAATAAAATTTGATTTTTAATATGTAATTTTTTCGAACAAATAGTGGAGGGGGCCACACCAAAAATTAAATCTCAATAGTTGACCACAGACCAAAAGTTAATAAAATTAGTTATCTATTAAATAATTTAACATAAATTGTTTCATATTTGATAATATATTTTGCCCATAACTTTATTGTTTGGTTTGCTATCACTGCTTTCAATACGCTCTCTACAAACACTATGACATTATTTTTTCAACTTGGGTTCCCTTTACTGTAAAAACTACCCCAATATTGAAAAGAACTTTTCCGTTTTGCGAGTAGAAACTTGAAATTTGATTTATTTTTTTACACATCTCCTTTTTATTGCGTTTGATGTTTGAAAAAGTAATGATTTCTATACGAATGATTTTATGTACAAAATAAATTCAACTTTTTTCTCTATAAAGACTTCTAAGAATATGAATGTAAATACATTTTTTTTACATACTTCGGTCTGTATATTTTAGAGAGAATGTTTTTTTTGTTTGTTCAGCAAAATACTGATCAATGCTAAAAGAGAACAGACTGCAGAGTAAGTAACTTCAAACTAATTAAAGATATTGTGTGTAATAAACGAATGATTGACTTTTTTAATGGTGTGCAATATGACTAATTTTTTCCATTGACTTAATAATATACTAATAACTAAATTACAGATATTTGTAACCATCGCAAGATGAAAGCTTTGACATGATTTATTAATGTTGAAATAATTTTTACCGATAAAATTTACGGCGTTAAAATCGAAAAATAGTTTTGCCATGATAATCAAACTTCATAACACGTTCAGTTCTGAGCCATGTAAAATACATTCCAACTGTGAATATTTCAAAATAATATTCACTTTTTTTGTTTTGAACTAATTTATAAAGTGAATATTTTTGAAGACAAATCAAGTTTTATTTCAATACGAAAATTTCCTCTAAAACGAAAGTTTTGATAAGCATCTGAATAATTGAGACGATAGCAGTCAGAGGGTTAAATTAAAATTTCGATAATCTGTCTATTAAAATTAATTTATGATAAATATTTTATACTTTCTATTCATGATAAATGTAAAATATTTGCATCAAGAACAACTACTGCGCAGCTAGTTTTTTGGACCCTTTCTTTCATATTTCACAAGGGACTTGCAATATTCAAAACAGGATATCGAACGAACTTTGGTAGTAGAAAACGTATAGCTCCCCTCTACCTAAATAGATTCCCAGCTGATTGGGTGGAGACAAGGAACTTCGGACAGATCGTCACCGATTAAAATTAACGTTTTATATACAAATTTTTTTCAATGTAACTTTCGCTTAAATTAAAAAAATTATATCAAATTAAATTTTTCTATATTTTTTTACAGCTGTACGAATAAATACTCCTAAATCAAAAGAAAATTTAATAATACAATATATCTTTAATGATAATTTCTTTTTGATTAGTTTTGTGCTTTAATTAAATAAAAACAAATACATATTTATAATAAAAAATTACGTTTTTTTATAATATCGACAGAAGGTGCTTGATGGAGTTTCAATATCAAATTTGAATAGTTAAAACTCGTCAGTTCTGTTGTATCCGTGTGATAGAACACCTAAAGATGTCGAAAGGCGAAACCCGGGTCGTAAGTGACAAATAATGTGGAATCGTACAAAGTTTTACTAGTTCAAATTTAAGTACGTTTTTATTACAGGGTGAAAAAATACCAATGTATTTTAGTTCTACAAATTTTTATACAAAGATATAGTCGATAGCTATTTCGGCTCACGTCGTCTTCAGAACTATCTACGTTGTCATTTGAGAGAGATTTATATTTTTTTTCCTTCGTCCTGCTTTTTCCAAAAGTGTTTACTTGATAAGGCTACTATAATTTGTGAAATGTACTGTTTCTCTTAAACAATGAGACAAACATTGAACCAACAAGTGTCATTGAGGCAATAATGTTTATAAGCAAACACGCTCCTCCCGTCCAATGATGTCAGTTATTTTTGCGCAAAAAAGTACACGTTTCTTATCAATTCAATAAAACGTTTTTGTCAGATTGTTATTTATTATCCGCAGCATTCTGGATGCACATATTGGAGACGAATTATTGCATATGTCAAATTTATTATAGATGTACCTTGGGCAAAGGCGTACGTCTTTCCCGAGATAGCGTTGAGCAAAGTCCTTACGATGCGGAAACTAACCAAGAGTCAGGGACGTGCTTTCGCTATAAAAGGGAAGGGGCTAAGATTCAAAGAGGTTGTCCGCTTGCCGAGGGTACACAGATGGTGATAGATTTTGCCAAACATGCTGTTTTAAGCGTCGAAAAATTCTCAGAAGGTATATTATGCCGAACTTGTATTTTTTGTTTGTATTCAAAAAGAATGATATGAATGGAAGTTTTTTTTATCTTAAGATATTAAAAATAAAATGTTCAAGTAATAAATTAATGTGACACAAGTATTATATTATAAAAAAAAAAAACAATAAATTACAAGAATAAGAAAAAAACCGGGAAAACGTTAAGGACAATTTTTTCTTTATATCAATAACTGTAAACTAAAATTGCGCATAAATTTAATTTTGTGAATTTGTAGTAAAAACGGGATATTATAAAAAAATGCAACTTTTGAATTAAATGTATTATAATTATCCCACATCAGTTACTATACCACTCTCTGATTTTTTTACTAAAATTGCAACTCGAGTCATTTATTTGCGGAAATCCATTCTACGAATCGAATGAATTAATCGAGTGAATAATCGACTCGAGTGGTCGATTCACGCTTCAAGCCAGCAAAAAGAAATCGGAATTTCTTCGATCTGTGTACAGGTAATGGTTTCAGTTGTGAATCAAAACTCGTACTAAAAACAAGAATGTTTTTTTTCAAAAAGCAAACACAATTTTAATGTCTGCTATGCTAATACAGAATACGCAAATAAATTGCCAAATATTTGCGAATTTGTGAATGGATTCCATTACCGGATGAAATTATCACTGAATCGATTCTGCGAATTTCATCAGCAGTAAAATGTAGTCAACAAACAATGAATTAATTTATTACGAGCTCACGAATGCCGAAATATTTTAAGCGGTCATAAAATATCTTTTTTTTCGTCGCTATGTATTCAAAAAATATTTATTTAATTAATTTGATTTCAATGAATTTTATTAGTGAATCTTTTTCACCTACCATTCGTTTTTTTAACCCAAATCCGTATTGCTATTTAGTTCTAACGGATAAACTTTTTGTTACTTTGTAAGTAAAATTTCGTTTTTCATATAAGTAAAAATAAAGCTTTTGACAGGGCTGATGATTTACTAATCGCTCTCCCTAATTTCCTATAAATGAAGACATCACATACATTGATACGATCGAATTTTAATTCATTATCATTCAAAATCAATCAATATAACTGCATGACCGTAGACACACTAATTAGTATTTTTTTAAATAAAGCTACATCATTATATTGAACCATATTGAATTCAATAAGTTTTATCGCCGGTGGCTATTATTGGTAAAATGATGATATTAAATCCAATACTCCGGTGACATAAGCCATCATATATATCCATTTTGACAAAAAAAAACTTATATGGACATAAATAATGCCTTTTTCAGTTAATTAAGAGAATAAATAATAAAGTAGGAAGTATCTAGAGAAATATGTTATACATAAAATAATCGTTTTTATGGAAAAGCTTTTTATACAATTGTATATATGATTGAATACCTGCGATATTCAGCACTAAAATTAACAACACGATTAACAAAAAACTAACTTATTAATACGTAACTGCGTAAAAAATTTCTTTTAAAAGTTTTTATATTTTAAAACCATACAAATCGCTTAAGCCCGGGCATAAACAATGGTTTTCCATTTATTTGAACAATAATGTATACAGTATAACCGATAAAAACAATGGTATATAATTTCGTTTTCATCGTTCCCGATCTGTTGTTCATTTCAATTTATCGGTTAACGATGGTCACGCCGCAAACGTAAGTTTTATTTTTGGCGAAATTTTTACAACCTATTCAGATGAACGCACAACTCCGTTCATCGGCTATTATTGTTCCGTAGCAAATATTGCCTGGATTCCCGATAAATTGGTATTATCGAACGTTTGTTATCCCGCTCATAAGCCTCATCGATCCCATGCAATCGCCAGTATGACAGGATAGAGACTGCAAGTCTGTATGCGTTGTCTTTTTTTTTTATGATGAATTCGAAAATTGACATACACCTACACAGCATTAATATAATAGATAGACTGATCGGTATACTTAATGAATCAGTAGATATTTAGTTTTGCCTGCTTATAAATATATTTTTGTTTTTTTTTTGAGGTCCACTGAAAAACTAAAAGTCGGAGCTCCCTAATTGCGGATATTTTGAAATATATTTGTTTTCAATAGCTTTCGTAAATAGTTAAAATGATACACAAAAGTTAGATAACAATAACACGTTGAAAAAAAATAGCAATGTACTTTAGTTCCACAAAATTATTTTTTTAAATATAGTTGATAGCTATTTCGGCTCACGCCATCGTGAGAACTATGCTTAAATGTACATTTACTTATCTATATATAGCTGTGTAAAAAAGGTATACAATACATCTTCTCTCCTGTTTTAACGACCTAGCTTGTTTCTTGCTCGCAATAAAACTAAAAATTGTAAATGAAACTAAAATGGCGGCTATGTCAATAAGTTTACATATGGCACGAAAATGATCTATTACAAAAACAAAGAAGCACCCCGCAGAGGGTTAAGCAATGGTGATCGACATATATTAGTTTGTACGTTAAGAATCCTTTGTGATAGTTGATATCTATTGATTGCCAGCTGTTCCAAAGCCGTCATCCTGCGACCCTTACTACAAAGATGCAAACACTAGGCGCTGAGTTTGAATTTATATTATGTGATTCCTTTATAACGTGATTAGCGAATTGTGAATCTGTCTTTTACTGTTGAATGATCTTACATGTTCATTAGCTCGAGAAATATATCCATTCTAGATAACATTATTTTCCTAGTAAGAGTGCATATGTAAAAGAACATACGATATTTAAGCACTAGATGATTTTTGAGCAGTTAGATTGTATAAACATTTCATGTTATATTAATTTCGCATTCAGTATTCTGATTAAGTACTACTGTATAAAAAAAATATTCTGTTGAAAAAACAAAACATGGAGTTGGTTGAAAGGCTCTTATCTCGATTCGTACCAATTGAATGGAATCGGTTTATTATTTTCTCTAAGATTTGACCACTTTTGAATTTTATACAAAAAAACGTGACCTATTGTTTCTACTGTTATAATAATAATGATGATTGCAAGGGGCTAGGACTTTAATAGCCTTAGACAATGGATCCCTTCTATAAGAGCATTCGGCGCAATGCGGTCTTTGAAACAGCAGGCGACGCACTTTGTCTCGCCAGTATAGTCTCATAAAAGACTATCATCTTAATCTCTATTAAGTTTCTTTTCATAGCTATTACCAGCATTTCTTTATAGAGAATATTTCGAAACATATGGAAATACCAAGTAACCTTCTAGTTTATTTTTATTGAAATTGAATAATCATCATTTTATTTGAATTATGTTTCTATGAACATGTTTACTCATAATCTGATACATAATAATAAATTAATGAATCACCTAAATAAAACCTGTTTTTAAGATAATTGATTCTGAAATAATCAACCTACCAACAGATAAATTTGATGTAAGAAATGCAGTACAGAAGAATTCATAATAATAGTACAGTAAAATCCCATTTACATTAATGTCGGGAACGCGTAATCTGGAGTAGTGTAATTGGGGGAGTGAATCTCCAACAAAATTAAGGATTTGGTTTTTTTCTGCGAAAAATGCAAAACTAAGATTATTCTTAGTTTTAGATATACAAAAAAATATATGGAGGAAATATTTAGTTACTAGGTTATAAAAAACACAGCGCTCGCAATATCCAGACACAGGCAGTCGCCCGGCTGTGCGTGTATAGTCTGGCACGTGGTGAATACACAGACGCTATCCGACATTTAACTGTATGCACCCCACAGACGGCCTGACGGTCTGGCTGTATGTGTGCAGCCAAGCGATAGTGTAATTGGGGAATTTGCGGCAAATATTTCAAGCCAGCGCGTAATTTGGAGTTGTGTAATTGGGGGTTTCACTGCTAGTTAAACATCGAAGTTTCTATATAGAATTTCTTTCCTTTAACCATACACACCTTAATAATGGAAGAAGACTACGCAGTTATAGATAATTTATTACAAAAGGAAACACACCAAAATAGAAGCTATCAAATCAAGTTCATTCTTCTTAGTCATTTGAGATACCCACTTTACTTCATTAAGTGTGATATTATTTAAATACTTTGGACTTGATAACAAATGAATCAACAATGTTATGTTTTATGTGGTCTATTTCATGTGTTCTAGATTGTCACGATATTTAAATAATATAACAAAATATCGTTTCAATATGTTAAGTAAATAAAAGATAGTTGCCTGTCTATTCAAAATCTGACGAAATTGGAAAGAAAAATGTTTTTGTCCTCAATATCTTGTGTAAAATTTCAAGCCGTGTTGTTCATTTATTAAACAAACTTCCTTAATAAAGTGAACAACTGTACTAATATTTAGTCATATAAAGCAGGTACTCTCAAACAGCAAATGGTTTCTATTCATTTATCACTCACTAACACAGCAAACTAGCTATATGTAATATAAACGCAATCAAAATAAATATAGTTAGATGTACAAAAAAATTATGTTTGAAGATTTAAAAAAAAATGTATAATAATCAAATCTTAAGGAAACATATATTAGGCACATAAAAGTGTGCTTAATGTCAAGCCTGTTAAGGCAGAGTTGTCTTGTTTTTGGATTTCAAAATTAGCATTCAAAAAATCATTAATTTTTTTTAAAAATCGGAGACTTATATCTCTACCTAGCTATATATGAGCTAGCAAAAAGGATGTGAGTTCACACTTATTGCTGCTAACAAGGGGCGGTCAGTTTTTGACCTCCACCCTTTACTTTATATCTGGATAGAACTAAAAAATCACAAATTTAAAACAGTAATTCGGAGTTTCACTTACAATATATTTATAAGCAATGTGTTCTAATTTAGTATGGGTTGCTAATCCACAGAATAGAAAAATAGAAATCCTGACAATTTGATGCAGCATATCGCACTTACTACAAACGAAAATCATGTCATTGTATATTATTTTCGCACGTTTTCACTGCCTCTGATCGCTTTCCCGTAAATGTAATAAAGAAAAGGAAATACATTTTATCTCATTCTTTTATTTTACTCGCAAAACGATCGACATCGGAAAGCCCCGCTCTACGTAAGGAAAAATGGATATTTCTTGTTCCTTGAAAATCAGGCGTTGCTAAAAAGCAAAGAACAAAAAATATTTTGAAACATTGAAGATCATAAATACTATTTATTTATTCTTTCACCACATCCTCGCTTTATTGTATAATACTTTTTACAATAAAGCTTTCACATTCGCGATTTGTGCTATTTAAAGTTATATACAAAACGTCCAACTCGAGTAAGGCAAACACTATTTTGAATTAATTAACATCAGTTTTTATTATTTTACGATTCTTCATTTTACAACCATTATTCTTTGAATTAATAAATTATAATAGAGTGTATATTGTAAATGTTTTGAGTAATGTTTGCTATCTATTAATTCGACGGATCTTTTGAACTATAGAGATTATAGTGTCAAGAGAAAAAGAATTATTAGCCGTAAATATTTAACCAAAAAGATTCACCAACACTATTCGATATAATGTCTGGAAACAATTTTAACACAATAAAGACTTATATTAAAATAAAATAAGTTAATCTTGTTGCTACGAGATAAGCCACGGCGACTAGGGTTTTGGGAAAAAGAAATAAAAAAGATTATATCCATATCCTTCACATTGCAACAAATTATTTAAATTTATTTCAACCAATCAAATTGTGTGATATTTCATGCACTGCCGCAATTTTACAGTATTTAATATATTTAGAGAAAACGTTTGTTGAGTGCTATACAAATTATTATTTTTAAGAGTCCCGAAATAAACACGATATATTAAAAATAAGTATTTATAGAATTAAAGTCATCGAGAATCTTCCCGCGTACCGAGTGTCTGGTATCCATGGTTGGGTCGGCATAAAAAGAATCGCGGACATAAAACATAACATTTTTACGAGGGAAAACGTCCTTTGAAATCATATTAAAGTAGAAGCCTTGTCATTTTATTCCTTGGCGATCAAAGTTTATTGACTCCGTGGATGGAGGATGATAACAAAGTATAAGAGTGGAAATTATCGCCAACTGTCGACCGTTGAACCATTTGGGGTTTCAAAGAGGTTTGAAAAAAAAAATCAAAAAGTTTTCAGGTGGTCTAATATGTGTTTTTGGGGCTTATGTTTCTTCGTAATCAATTTAGCAATCAATGTTGGATGGGCACAATTTTAAAGTTCATAGAAATGAATCGCAAAGGTGCTCGTTGTGTTTGAATCTCTACCCACGCATCTTATTTAAGGCTGATAATTCTAGGCTAATGTGCTGCATGTAACAGTATCCAGCTTACGAGTTGATGTTTTTGTTTAATAATACAGATTTGTCGTAAATAACATATGTCGGTACAACGTTTTATGTGTTTGTATAAATTCAATTCTATAAAATAACCAATAAAAATTATGCTGAATATAAAGCATAAACAATTTGATGTTGGCGTTATTGTGTAATTATTTTGATTGCGTTGAAAATATTACGGTAAATATCATCTCATATAACAGCCACAAAACACAGTCAGACAGAAAATAGAATAGTTGACCTAAAAATAAATGGAATAATGGATTGACAACAGGTTTATATGTATATTTTCTGCTTTAAAAATAGATGGTTTCAAAACAAGATTGAAAGCCTCATTGCTTCAATAGACAAAATATTTACAGTACGTTAAGGAAATTTCTTCGTCAATCAATATGGAACATTTCGTTATCTTAGGAAAGATTGCTTATCTCTGTTGAATGAATATAACAATAGGAAATAGTATGCGTGAAAGTAAACATGGAACGTAACACTTTAGACTTTAGACATAAAGTGGGAAACAGGACCATTCTATGACAGTAGCGTACTTGGTAACATAAAGAAATATATTACTATCTTTGTGATCCGTAGTAGCGCGCACATACAATCTTTTTTTATACAATATTTCATGTATACATTTTTTTGGACGACGCTTTTGTTATGCAGTTTTTTATAGAAAAAATATTTTAACATGTGGCAGCCATCTATATATACATAAATTAGCAAACAACCAAAATGCGAGAATGGATCTTAAAAATACAACGTCATTCCTATCATTTAAGCAAAGTATGAATCGTTTATTTTATTGATAAAAATGTCATTAATTTACAAAGTCATTAGAGTAAAAATTTAACTCAATAACTCTTGAATTAATAGTGTTATCAAACTGTAAAACATTTTACTCTCGTTATATTGAATTTTCAACGTTTACTGTTGGGTTTTTTAATCTTTCAACGAGTTCACCAAATTGCAGACATATTTCAGTTAAAACAATTCAATATGAATAATCGAAATGGTAATATAATGTTAGAAGCTATTACGATTCTTCTCACTCGGTTACGTATTCAAAAAGAAGAGTAGCTAAACGTTTCAAATTCATAAATATGTTTTTTCATTTGATCTTTCATTAATGTATGATTTTTTATTTTTATTTTTATAGCGCTCACCGCTACCCAGCCGTGAAAACGAGATGTAGAAAGAGAGCGATTACCTTAAGGTCCTAACGGTGTCGTAAAGTTTCATTGCAAAAAAACGTGCTTGGAAAATTATGAAACAATAAATTTCTCATCTTTGTACGAATTTTGAAAGATACTGTTATATAAATATATGGAAATATAACAATGTAAGCTAAATCGATGAAAGAATTACTGCCTGAATTCTTGGAACAGAATTAAGTTTAACTTAAATTTGCCTGTATTCATTTCTCTTAGACCGCCTCTGAGTCTAAGGTTTCTTGTTCTTTTCACCCTTTCAAAGAAATTTCTATTCACAGTAGCCTGAAAACCAAAGGCTGCATGGCCTCAGCTTTAAAAGCTCTCATGAAAAGAACTTTTGAATTCAGTGTTTATCGCGGTGTTCATCGAATATTCTTTACAAAACGATACCTTTCTTGCGACAGAGATTTTCACAAACCCTCTGCAAAATGATATGGAAGTCTAACAGCCATTGATTGATTTCCGACATTTTATCTTTTATAGAACAATAAGAATATATTATTTTCCGAGCCGCAGATAAAAATTGGTTTACCATCGTATTTTATAGCAGAATAACAGCTTTTAGTTTTAGTGTACGTACAATTATTGTACAGTGTGCATCAACAGTAACAACTACAAGTGAGGAAAAATGTTATTCCTTCAGAGATCGGTTCGCTTACTCCTGTCATTATTATATCGTTTTTAAATAGAGTGAAACCATCAGATATATATTATATACACCTATATGATTCGTTGATTGGGAAGTACTTTTTCAACCATGTCCATTCTCTGTACTTGATTTGCATAGTACTATAATTTATATTGGATCTAAGAGGAGTTCATTTCTCCAGAGAGGCTCCATAGCCGGGTGGATAAAAAATAATGTCATTTATCCGATTTGACAGTAGGTTGAGTGCCTACTGTCAAATCGCATAAATGAATGATGATAAGATGGCTTTTAGTCTATATTTTGTGTTTTTTTTTCAGTTTTTCAATATCTGTACCTATCTTTTTTTTCTAGGAAAGGACGCTAAGCATTGCTCATTATTTCTGTTCGAAATGTCGATCACGTGAGCTAATATCAACTAAAAAGAAGTGGCAATACAAAAACTTTTTGTTATTTAGTCGAATAAATTAACTATTTCGGAGAATTTAAAGACATGGCTTTAAATGCTAGCAGTGATCTAATCGTTCTATGAAAACGTCGTTTTAGGTTCGATGATGGGAATACATCGCAACAACACAATTACATATGTTTATGGAGAAAGCAAAATTATAAATTGTTTTATGTTTAGTCGTAGAATATGACAAACGCCTAAATTTCTACAGCTATAGTGTTATCAATTTTATATATACAATTTTATATTATAGTACGGATACAATTGAATAAATCTGATGAAGTTTTCTTGAATATTAATGGTGTAAAAATGAAGTGTAATCTAGCATTGTATAGGACGCTACTAACGTTGATAGTTATGTGCGCTAAAAACGTGTCACTTAGTGGTGAAAAAATCTGTCGCCTTCTGGTAAATATTTAATGACGTAAAAAGCCGAAATAATGATGTTACACAACAAAACTTTCAACGGCCATTTCTCGAATATATTGCAAAAAGTCGCACTTTACTTTAGGTTATGAGAAAAAAAGATATCCATTTGAAACATAAAAGCGAGAATGTGGCGGCGTAATTATCTGGAACATCATTAAAAACTCATCAATAGCTTCTTATAACAACAGCTAAACAGTATACTTTTTGTTCAGTAGCCTAGCGTTTGTGAAAAAACATCACAGGGTATTCACAAAAATCCATTTAGTGTGACTATCTAGAACAAAAAAATAAAAATGCATAAAATTCTTCGTGATTTGAAAATTTAAATAATTAATCTACTAGAAATATTTTGCTCACATTTATTATAGTTAAATATAAAACTATTTATCTTAGTGAAAAAATAGTATGCGATACCTTTGAAAATGAATGGATTATCTGTATATCTTAATATATCTAGCTTGACAAAACCGTAAAGGATAAAAGCGAACAAATAAAACCGCACGGTGATAATATTGTTCGGGAGACACCCCTCTTTTCCGATTTTGTTCAAGAACCATGTATTTCGTATCATAAGAAGAAACTACTTTTCAGTTGTTTCAGATATCCATAGCACATTATAAAGTGTTTTATAATTACAAAAAACAGTGCTCTAGAGGTTTTTTTTTAAATTTCTTTGTTTGTGTATCATCAAATTTTGTAAGCATTTCTTGTGTCTAAAAACACGTATATTATTAAATATTTTGATTTATAATACATTCATATATCAACACCATACAAGAAATCGTACAAATGATCAATTAAATTCATATTTAAAAACATATTTGACGTTTTATGACCATACAAAATTAAACATTATTTTGTAATTTTTGAAACTATTGTAATTTTCTCCAGTAAAGCAACAATACGGTTTATTAAATTTCATAAAATAATCACATTTAATAAAGATTATTCAACAAGACCTTGTGACGATACGATAATAAGGTAATGTTGAATCTGATATTTACACGTTTCCTATACTACGTGAGCTGATATCATAACGCCAATATCATACAATTGAAATGGTTATAAACACACGTAAAATTATACTCAACACATTTGTACGTTAGGCCATTGATATTTTGTGTTATGAACTATTGTATATAAAATATAATATGACATAATCTTTGACGAGAGAGTTTAAATTTCTTATTAATACAAACAAATTCGTTACGTTTGTGGTCTTCCCGTAGGTTTGTTCACAGTGTACTTTGATGTTCCTTTTGATACTCAAAAATGTCTACTTCGCTGAAAAGACAGGGCCGCGTCAGCCATCAAACCAAATGAAGGAAATTACATTAATGCTCCGAGTCGTTTATTCCAAGCTTTTGCCGTCTATTATATGAGCAAATAGCGAACAGAGTAGTGATGTTCCATTAAGATAAAACTTATATTTGTTTAAAAAACAAATAACCGCCATTGAATATCGTTTAGCTGTATTATCACTAAGCAGATACATATTATATTTTATTAGCATGAGCATAACGCGATGTATATATCGGAAAAAAATATGTATAAAGGCAATATTGTTACTAAATATTTAGTTTCATACTGAAAAATAAATAAAATTTAAATATATATATATTGATTGTTTACCCTATGAACTAGATTGAAATCTCAATGTCGCACAAAATATTTATTAATATCTTTGAGTATATTGATTGAACTGGCATTCACTTGGTAGAACTCCATTATAACACGGTGAAAAAAATAGCAGTGTATTTCAGTTCTAGAAAATTATTTTTTAAAATATAGTTGATAGCAATTTCGGCTCACGTCATCGTCAGAACTTTAATTTTGTAGAACTAAAATGCATTGCTAATTTTTTTCACCGTGTTCTTTGAGTTTTATTCAAAATGATTGATAGTTGTTAACAGCACTTTATATGCAATTATAATTCTTTTTTCTCATAAAATTTCCCAAATTTCTTTACAAAACTAGACATATCTCAAAAGCATACACTATAATTTAGCCTATGAAAAATATAGTGGAATGATCACTGTTGCCTAAAAACAATAACCTAGAATTAGATTGTTTTGGGTTAAATTGAAAAATCTTATTTAAGTTTAAAGTTATAAATTTCTCGACAAAATTATACATTGTACTGTCGTTTATTCTAGGCTCCTTTGATCCGAGTTTTACAATTATATTGTAAATAGAAAATTAAAATCTATTTTGCACCGAAATATGGGATGAATATAGTTTTCAAATATTGTATTTCATAGTTTCCCCAAACGTTCAGAGTTTTCAGAATTTCTAGAGACAGATATAAATGTAAGTATAAAACTAAATAAAGCAACTATCTTGTCGATGTTGCGTTGATGACGTATCCATTCAATAGAATAAACCGAACATTTTTGTTTTGATGCACATCTCTACAAGCAATTCCTTGAAGTGGGTAGAATATGGATTCAACCAAAAACGTGCGATCGTGATATCTGAACGATGTATTAGGCAAATAAGTACCTTTTGAAATAAAAGAATGAAAGAGAACAAAGCTTTTTATCTTTTGATTTCAAGAACGGATCATGCTGCATTAAATTTACGAACATGCATGTACTATACATAATACTCCTTTTTTATACAGACGATAATATGGGAACACGCAATGCCGCGATATAATTCTAAGTCTTTTGAGAATGCGTTTTACATGAAAATAATGCACGCTCTTTAAAAAGCCTTCAATTGAACAAAAAATAATAATAACGTGTTTTTAAATTGAATCACTCTGTTTTACAAAAAAAAAAGTATACTTGCGGAAGATGGTTAAACTCAAATATATTTATTGATAGATGAGTATGGATTTTTCAAAATGCTACAAAATATTTGAAACTAAAAAACGCGTAAGTAAGTTTTATTTTACGAAACCTGGTCATTAATCAACAGTTAATAGCAGGGATGTGGTGTCGTTAAAAAAACATGGCTTCGACTAAAAATTTAAATTTTGTTAGGCTTTTTCCTACCTTCCTTATTTATGTGCATTAAATTAAAGATAAACCAAACAGTACGGCAAATTGTTCATTGAATTATTTTTCAAAATCGTCTAATCAAAAAAAATTGTCGTTCGTTTTTCACTCCTTAGCACTCCCTGCGCATCTACGACTCCGACTCCAAATCCCTGGTAGACCCTAGATTCTAAATCATCTGGTATTGTCATACTATCGAATATATTAAAATGGATTCTAAATAACAGGAAAAACGAATTGAAAAATTTTCATAGAATTAAGTTTATTTCTTTACCACGATTTCTTCAATAACTTTTTTAAAAAGAATATTTGTGTGATTTCAAAACAGGAAATGTATGTTAACATCTGGTTAGATTCTATAATAATATTGTAATAGAATTGTGTAGTGTATTTTTTTATATTACAATAAATAGTCACCATTAATGAAACACGTGAATTCAACAGTCATACTTTTCGATCTAAATATACGCACCGTGAAAAATACTTACCATAAAGGCGATATCTTCATACAGCAATGAACATAGAATATATTGTTTTTCGGAATACCTGTATCATATAACCTCTCATCTTCGGATACAATATCTGTCGTTTTAGTTGATTAACAAATAACAAAATATAAAAAAAAAGATTTCCTCACGCTCAACAGTCTTCAAAGACAAGCTCTGTTATTCATATTAGACACAACTCAAAATGTGATATGCCACTCCTTTCTATTTTATTACTAATATTATGTTATAAAAATTTTCTTACTCACAAAAAAAAGTGCTTTAACGTTCGGACTGAAACTTCTTCATAGAAACTTGAAGTTTTTCCGTTGATAAAGATCCATTTAAAGAACAAGAGAAATTAGACCTTGTTCGCATATTCTGAAGGCTTATTCTTACGAAAACTCAGTTAGCCTTTGTTCGTTTTGTGTTCACAAAAACTCCAGAACTACTCGAGAACTTGCAAAGAAAAGAAAATTCAATAGAACTAACGACTCAAGTGCCCCACGTTGCACTGCGCATTCATATTCTTTACTCGAAATAAATTATTATTAAATTAATATGGTTGCCGGTCACCATTGTTGAACGGTATAAAGCTCCGAGCTTTTTCCTTCTGTAAGATTTGAAGAGCATTTTTATTTTTTATATCAATATATTTATGTTAAAGTGAAGAAGCTTTCAAAAAAATGTTAAGGCACAAAGATTTTATTGATTGAATCGACATTCACTTGGTAGAACTCCATTATATCACGGTGAAAAAAATAGCAATATATTTTAGTTCTTCAAAAATATTTTTTTAATCGTCAGCGTTGGCGTGAGCCGGAATAGCTATCGACTATATCTTAAAAAAATAATTTTGTAGAACTTAAATACATTGCTATTTTTTCCAACATGGCATAAAGATATTATGTATGTCCAAAACGAAAGAGAAAATGATTAAGCAAGCAGTAGGACTTCGGCTTTTTAGAAACTATTCGGAATTCTCAGAGCTGTATTGCAGTCTTAGATGTGCATCTAACATTTCGAGCTCGCGGTTAAGTGGTTAAAATATTCAGTTTCGGTCTCAGTGCTCACGGATTCGAATCCCGTTAAGGACAGTTTCATGGATAATTTTCAATCCAATTACGATTTTGTATGGCAAAATTTTGATCTATGTAAAGTTGTACATCCCCTGCTAGTCATCTGATTCCAAAAACACGGTGTAGCAAGAGCGACTAGCTTTTTATCCACATTCTCGTCGTAAAGCAGTTTTCAAATATTGGCTGATGTATTTTCTCAATTGAAGTTCATGTGCTCCACATCGAGACCGGGCATGACTTAAAAACATATCAAGGCCGAAGTCATATTTCATGTTCACAACATTATTTAATTTCTTTCTTACGACACTACAATTATATACTATGTTTGTTTTAGGAATTTTCCTCTTCGTGCTAAAAAAATATGTTCAATATTTATAACATTGAAGTATGTTAATATATAACGTGATATTTGCAATTCGAAAATTCATATTAGATTGACCTTACATATATCACAAATATATACATGAAAAAATATTTTGGTTAAGAATAAAAAAAAATTAAAACTGATTAATGGTGAAGGTAGTATATCTCATAAATTTTTAAATTATTTTTTTAAATTTCATAAAATGTTCTTAGATTACTAATGTGGGTTATAGCTGCAGTCAAATTGTAATAGAGCTAAACCATAATGGCTTGAGTGATAAAAACGGAATGGAAAAAGCGCATTAAGACTTTGTAGTTCTATCAACGATACATGAGCGATAAAAAATATCTCCTATTTAAGTGTACAATTTTAAATAATAGCAGTTCAATCTAATTTGGTGGCTCAGGTTTCAGCGAGTCAAAATTACTTGTGTTAAATTATCCTAGTCTTATTGTTTACAATCACTTACGACTATTCATAAAATATGAATTGGCAACTATTGGTATGTGTGATTGAATTCTCATCAGACACTTCATTAAAACCATCTCAATTTTAACCCAAATATGTCATATTGTAAAGGGCGTTAAAACCAGATCCATTGCTTAAATAATAACACTAGAACAATAATAGTTCATTGTTTATTATTTCAAAATAATATTATATATATGTTCAGTATAATCAGCTGATAATCCTCGCGATAAGCGAAACCTTCCCTAATCATATTGATATAAAATTGTAGAATTTGTACTAAGAATACTGTTTTATTGTTAAAAAAATGCGTTTCCACCACGAAGTGTTTTCATTACAGTAATATAGTACATTTTTTGCTTTGTTTTTGTTGAATGATTAGCTTTAATTCCAATAATTACAATCAATTGATGTTTAATATTATTTAAAGCATATTTATTTGTTTTCTTATAGAAATAACAATTTTAATTAATTAATTATATTTTCGATTAAAAATATTTGAAATTTACACATTTTTTTTTTATTATTATAAATTTAAATACTTTAAGTAATAGAAGTTATCAACACGATTTCAATATGATTCCAGCAAAAAATATTAAGTTTTTGAATGGCTTTACGCAAAAGTATTGTTAAAGTAATTATTTTAAGCGCTTGGCGTTAGGTATTATTGTATTATTAAATCCTACCGTAAAAGAGTTAATAATAAGAAACATCCGTCTACTCTCTTTAATTCACTATTGCAAAGATAATGGACTGGAAGTTAGAAATGATATAATGATACAAACAAGGCAATTGCATTCTCTTGTTCATAAAAAATACACGTAAACACAGAGGCTTAAAAAGTGATTTCAAATTGTCTTTAATTTATCTATAGTTTTATTTGCGGTTCGGTTTCTTTGAAGATGAAAGGCGGTCTATATCATGTAGAATATATTTTAACTAATATATTTAGAGTAATGCAGTGCTAATATTTTACTAGATTATTATTTTTTAAATCAATGAGAACATGTGCAAGTTATACAACTCCCAGGGACAATATTGATACGGCTAAAATTAAATATTGAAATATGCCCAATTAATCTTTATCGTTTCAAAATACTCAATGTTGTCTACGTCACCATCTGCTCCAGTTTTCTAAAAACACCAAAAAGCGCTCACGTGAAATGACAATTAGTCAAGAATTGATATCCTCTTGAATACAATACCCATTTTCATAAATATTACTTGCAATAGTTTGAATACGTTCAACAAATATGAGTGAACTGAAAGTGGACAGTACTTACAAAATGACACAAGAAAGGTTTTTTTTTAATTACTCGAAATGCTAAAACACATTATGAGCACAACAAAATAATATAAATCGTCAATAACGTACCTATTTCATGAAAGGCTAAAATTGAGAAACCATCATAATTTTATTAATGTAAATCTATAATATCTGTATTCAGTTAATTAAAAAAACTATGCATAATAAATTTACGTTATAGATAGATGAGCTCTTCTATTATTAAAAAATCATTCATGTGAAATTTTGCGTTGTTGAATTCGTCAAATAAATATGATGATATTATTATATATGGATTGCCTTTTAGACTCGGTCCGTGTTTTCATTCCCTTTGTTTCTTCCGACTCTTTATCACTAATTTCAAGTTAACATTTCCGCCTGAAACAGGTCAATTTTAAATAATCTTTAAGTCTAAATTTGATTACGTGTGAGTACATTTTTATGTACAGTTCTTTAAAGGTCTAATATTAACCTTTTCCCCGCCGCCTGTCGCATTATCTGATCGTGTCACCAGATACACCAGCCGGCTGCACTAATGCCTTCGACATTTTTCAGTTTAATGGGCAGTGTCCTGTCCTGAACGGATATTAGAAAGCGATTATCTAGGAGGGAGGAGAGGGCGGCGTAAATGCAGTAGCGGAAGGTACTCGACAGGAAGAGGGGAACGGTGATGACCTCGTAAATAATATATTAATACCAAAATTGAGGGTGACGAAATGTAACGATGCTTTCCGAGAATATGAGTAGTTTGATATCGCATAAAATTGTAATAAACTGAATAAATATGTCATTGTTTTATTAAAGAAATAAAATTTATATTACCAATACTAATAAATTAATGTTACATAATATAACGGTATTTAGTAATATTTAATGTTTACATTTGCGTCTTATTATGTACAAGTTTGACAGAACTGTGCAAACATGTTCAAATATGGCAGAATTGATTGACATACCTAAGGAAAACGGCTAGCCGTAAAATAAATTTCTAGTTCTTTCATGACTCTTTCCGTCTGGCCTATGCCTCTTGGAAAAATAACGGTTAAGCAACTTATTTACGACCGGTTCTCAATCGTTCTATAAGGAGTGTACGTTCTCATTAGGAGCAGATACGGATGAAAAAAAATCGATATCCTGCAAACGCGCATATAGAAGGGTCGGTGTATAAAAATGTCTTCACCTTTTATAATAACATACTCAAATTTTGTACAAGTTATACCCTACATAAATTGTGTACTTGTGAATTTTTATAGCCCTTCTGTATTGCTATTTAGGTAATTTAACCGTAGCTATCGTACGTATCATAAAATTGCCATAAAACCTTCGTCGGTATTCAGATAACACCTCTCCATTCCACCCATAAGAGTCGTTCAGTTTCAAATATAACAATAAAACCGGTCATTATACTTGGAACATTGAGCTCCGCAGAATACACCCGCTCTTTACAGATGTGGAACAATAGCAGCTTTAGATACACAATACACCCTGGATACTTAATAGTCAAGGGTTAAACTTTTACTATTATAATTACGTAGGTCGAATTATTTTGGTTCCCTCCTTACGGCATTAACCCATATACTTATAAAACAAAAATATTAATAAAATTAAAACATTGTTCAATTTACAAAGAAATATTGTATCTTCAACTCAAAAGTCACTCTAATTACAAACACATTAAATATCAAACGATTGTGAGAAATCGACAAAAAATGTTAATGCTATCCCCCCATCGCAAAGAAATTACTTTCGACTATTCACAAATTTTAGGGGTCGGAATATTATTAGTTTTCAGCCGTTGTAAGGTTTAATGCGGATTTTTAACCCATTTTTAAATTTCTACAAATATAATTATAATCGAAGATATAATAAACCCTATTAATGTGGACTATGAGATAGTGGGAATCGAATTAAAATCCAATGATGATGGCTTGAAAATGCTTTTCAATGCGGTGAAAATACACGAGAGCTTAAGCATTATTTTTTTGAATATAATACCTTTCCACTGAGAATGTTCAGTTAACACTTAAAAAATTGATAAAGATTAAACATTCGTACCAATAGAAACAAAATTTAATGGAATTATTCAAAAAACAAAATAAATGATTTTGTCTATTTGTTTGTACTCGGTATTGAGTTGGTTTTAAATGGCGTCAAATGCATAATGTATTGTATACTCCCTTAATCTTAAGTCTGCGAGATTTCGGCTTGTTAACTTTAATTCGTTTCTGAAGTTTAGCTATAACACGTTTGACGCTTAACTCGTGTTTTATCAAAGTAGCCAAAAACAATATAAACAGTGTAAACCTATTCCTTGAAGCGAAGCATTCTTTGCCGATCTGTAGACATATTGCAACATACTAAGCGACTATCTACTAGCCGAGCAATGTTGTAGGGATATCTCGATTGTTAGATTGTCAATAGTAATTCTTATTTACACCCTTTCAAGATTAATATTAACGTTTTAAGTTTCATCAAAGATAGGCTACATAATAATATCGTATGCAGGTGTTTAAATACCTGCCATCCCAATTTTAACGGGCTTACCAAATAATCCAATAGGTAAACGTGAAAAATCTCAATATATATATTAGCAGTCTGGAGAACAATTTTAACTTAAATGATGATTTGATATAACTTAAATATCTTGAACTAATACTCACCATTTTGTTCATGTTATTCATTTAATTAAAAGCATATATATATTTATATTCAAGATAATTTAACACGTAAAATGTCAAAAGAGCTTCATTACAATTGAAATATATAAATTGTTTCAACTTAATAAAGTAAAATTCCGCGTACTCGTTTTTAATATATAACTATTCGGAAAAGTCGGAATTTCTGTCTGTTACCTAAAACCTCTTTATTTTGTATGCGGCGAAAATAAACACAGACCGATATGATTATATGTAGGATATCAAATGTTTGACAAAAGAGATCAAACGGGGAAATATTTTAGATGGGGTCATAATATTATATAACCGACAGGTCGGATTTCGAATATGGAATTATTTAACATTGTTTTACGAGTGTTTGGTCCGGACTATTTAAAGAAAGGTAAGAACTATGAATGCGAAAGTGATCGGTGTTGATGAATTGAATAATGCCAGTTCTCTAATTTTTTTTTGATTTTTCTCAAAGATATTGAAACATCAATTCATTGTATGACTCTCCTAGACCATAGTTTCTCAACCGGTGGTCCGTGAAGATTTTCGGGTGGTCCGCGAAGATTTTTGGATGAGACGAAACAATTGAATTTCATGTTGTATTTTTAAATTGTATTTTTTTGTTACTGTCCATTTTAATATACTTAAATATTATTATATCAACATACGCTATTGCAAAATTGATTGGTTTGAATAAAAAATCAATTAAATAGATATTTATTATTTCATTCCAATGTTGATGGTCCGCAAAACATTTTTAGAATTTTTGGTGATCCGTGGATGTAAAAAGGTTGAGAAACTACGTCCTAGACAATTTATCCTATGTGACTTAACACATTTTTTTATTAATCTCACGACTCATTAGTTGATTTTTGCTAATTGTCGTTTATATCGTATATAAGTCAATTTGGAATCAATAAAATAGCTTTCTACTTTATTTATATAGTCCAGTGGTTCTCACGTGAAATTTTACTGTGGCCGCATTATAAACATCAGCTGTCCTATGGAAATGTCTCGTGGCCGCTCCAAATATGATAAAAATAGGTTCAATATTTATTTTTTATATAGTGCATTACACTGAATGATCTTTCACAATATACAGTTGTAGGTAAAAATCGACAAACTTAATTAAGCAATTGTTGTTAATTCTTTATATTGACTTGATTCATGGTCAACGTATACCTTCGACCAAAATTTTTGAACAGTTTTGTTATTACACGGTGAAAAAATAACAATCTGTTTTAGTTCTACAAATTTTTTATAAGATGTAGTTGATAGCTATTTCGGCTCTTTTATTATTAAAACGTTCCTTTAGTAAAACTCAGCTTAATGCTGAAAAAGTCAGGTATATTCAATTAATTTAAAAATAGTTATAATTGTACAAATGAATTTGTAAAAATATATATTTTTTTAAATATCAATATTTACTAAAAACCTGTGGCCGTAGAAAAATCCTCTGGTGGCCACACATGAGAACCACTGATATAGACGGTATTTTCTTCGTTAATATTTTAATATTTGTAATTATACATTTTACAATTTAGTCCTGATAGAGTAAGCGTTAATAGTGTATTCTATAGTTTATTATTACTGTTTGGTAAAACGACAATATTTGCTCTCAACAGTATCTCTCTTTAGTGAGGCATTCATCCAGCGATCTATTGTCTACAACCGCGCTGTGCGGAGTACGAAAAACCCAGTGCTCGATTTGTATTCGGTTCGAAGGACTTAAAACCGATATCGCGAGTTGTCTGCCATCAGGGGGTTACGTTTTCGTTCGGCTGCAGGACGTTAAGGGGACGTACCCAACGTAAATGGAATGTAAAGGCAACGTAATGGCTGGCATTAGAAGCCTCAGAGGCGCTCCCATTTACCCGAATTACACACACTGACACATATGAACACCGTTGTGGGAGTAAGTACGTGAGAATGCGAATGGTTATTACGATCTTACACACCCATCCTCGATAATTCCGCCGTCAACTTTTCTATGACAGGCGATTTCATATTATTATATGAAACCGATATTACACCATTCTTCAAGGGTTCTATAAGACAACTTAATTGTAATAGTTTTCTATCGTACTGTCACAAGCTTACCTAATATGTGCCTGGGAAACTTTTCTTATATACAGTTTTTGTGGAATTAAATTAATAGTAATTTTCAACTAATTATTTTCGTATGAGTCGTACCAAAAAAAAAACAGCAAAACGATGAATACTGTCGTGTATAGATATTCTTAAAAATGTGCTTCATTCGTGAGTAGTGTAAGATCATTCAACAGTAAAAAAACAGATTCACAATACGCTAATCACGCTATAAAGCAATCACATAATATATAATATATTCAAACTCAGCGCCTAAGTGTTCGCATCTTTGTAGTAAAGGTCGCAGGATGACGGCTTTGGAACAGCTGGAAATGAATAGACATCAACTATCACAAAGGACTCTTAACGAAAAAACTAAGATATGTCTATCGCCATTGCTTAACCCGCTACGGGGTGCTTCTTTGTTTCTGTAATAGACCATTTCCGTGCCATATGTAAACTTATTGATATAGCCGCCTTTTTAGTTTTATTTACAATTTTTAGTTGTATTGCGAGCAAGGCTAGGTTGTTAAAACAGGAGAGAAGATGTATATATAATAAATAATCAAATGTTAGTTTAAGCATAGTTCTGACGATGCGTGATCCGAAATAGCTATCAACTATAGATAAAAAAAAATGTAGAACTAAAAGATATTGCTATTTTTTTCATCGTGTTATAATGGAGTTCTATCAAGTGAATGCCAATTCAGTCAATAAAATATTTTTCTTAAAAATAAATTTTAACTTTGAAAATGAACATCTTACAAGTGAATATTATTTGAAAAATTCGTTTCTCAAACATTCTTGCGAGCTGGGTACTAGCTAGGATTAATTCCACGATTATTTTTGTATGTTTTTATTACTAAATACTGCATGAATAAATATAAAAAAATATTTATTCGTTATTGTTATATAACCGAATATCTATTAATAATAATTGTAATGTATCCAATCCATACATATTTTTTTATATGTCTTACAATATTGTCAATATAGAGATGATTCTCAAAGAAACTAATTGATTGATCATACTTTGATTTGAATTGAACGATATATAATATTTCTCTATCGATATTGTAGTCAATTTTTTACAATCATAAAAAAATATTGTTTAAGTGAGTGTATTTGAAATATGTATGAGTCAGGGATAAATGCCAATTTATCAAAAACACGTTCGATCTTTGTTCGAAGAAAAGCATTTGAGTTATTTGAAAAAGTAGTCGTCACCACTTCTAAAGAAAAAACGTATTTTATTAGAGTCAGTCTATCTGGCCTCGCTATGTTATTTCAGCTTCTCAAGCGCAGACGCCATATAAAAGCTATCCTATTTAGATGACCGCTGTCATAAAAGTACAAAGGTTTAGCCTCCCTTACTTTAATAAGGGTTCCTTAATGCCCGTTTCTTGGAGGGTTCTTAATACCAACTACCAATTTAACGACCCCCGTACCTATGGAAGTGGAATCTTTTTATGACCTAGCAATCAAATGATGTAAGCGAGAAAATACAATTGTCCATTTTTTAATATTATGAGATTACGTTAAATTTGCTTTAATCCCACGTAATAAAAAAACAGGTATTTGTTTTCACTATAATGGCTGACTGACACGTATACAACAATGTGTATAAAAAACATTAAAAAATGCCAATAAAATTCCGCTACATTAATAAAATTTATTACAAGGCTTTACATTTTTATAGCTTTATAAATTTTGTACATGTTATGAATAATTGCAAAGATGCCTACACCAGCTATTACCGTAAAAGTAAAAAAATATATGTATTGTAAAACTTATACTTGCCGGTAAATCTGTAATGAGATTTAAATGCTTCCTGGAATCATTATTTACATGCCTTTTCTCGAACATATTGTATATTTAACTAAAATTTGCAATTAGATGCGATTATGTATCCAATTAGTAACACTCGTAAGCATTCGCCTTATTAATTTACAGTGGCCACAGGTTCGAATCCTGGAACCCGAATAAGGAAATTACATGAATTAATTTATGAATTGATGAACGAATTCGTATTTTAAGGCTTACATTAACATTGCACCAAACCAATATGTTCGTTAAAATGCGATGTTTTAAGTCCAACCCTATTCTAACGTAGAGTATAAATTAAAAATCCTATCCCAATATTAAAATCTTAGTTCAGAATCGGAAGTATTGTTTGCCTTATAAATAAACAACATGGTCTGAAGATGGTTCTCAAAGAAGCAAAACACGTCTCACATTTAGTAATCCATTAACACGTTGGGTGCTTAAACATATTGTACTGTTTCACAGAGGGCCTGAAAAAACCCCATTTTTTAGCCATAAAAGATTGTAAAATATTAGGGACAATTGTTGTATTTCTCCGAATTTGGTCGCCCCAAGGGTCATTTAGACACAAAACGTTTGTGCGGCACATTTACTGGCATTGTTTACTCATCAGATTTCGACACATTTGCAGTATGTATTGATGTTGCGCCATCTGTAATACCCTAAAGGCAAATTCACATTAACACATTTTTGATTTATCTACTATAATTTTATTTTGATGGGAATTCTATCCTTCCTTTTTTACTCCAGGTTTTGATTTGCAGTGATTTATTCATGTTCAAGTGTTGTTGATAATAATTTTTATAATCGGAAAAACACACTATGATATAAAAGCAGTTGAAATGTAATTTACACTCTCTCAATGCACTACAATAAATATATGATATTACTTTGAAATAACATTTAAATATTAGATTCATATTACTTCGTGATTTAGTCGAAAACAGAGTTCGAAGCACAAGCTAGGTTTGTTTGGGCAATCGGGACAATTGAACAACGAAAATTTTCATTGCTTAGTGATCAAGTTGAAGAGGAAGTTTTTTTTGAAAATTGCAAAAATATTGAAACACAAGTGTAATAAAACGTAGAACGAAGTTTATAGAATTGTAAAAAAATAGGTACGCGGTGTTTAGACAAAAAGTATGTACATGTTAATAAAAATACATATTTCACAAAATTATAAGAAACAGTGATAAAACAAAACCAATTTACATCTGTCAAAAATATTTCCACAAACTATAGCAAATCATTTGATGTAAGTATTTCGGTAAAATGAATAGTGTGAATGAGCCTTTGTGTGACGGTTCCAAAGAAATGTCCCGGACGTCTTGACCGTAGCAGGTACTTACTAATACTAAAAAATCTTTTGTTATATTGAAAACACGGTTCCCGTGACCGACGCGTGTATACAATTCAGGTATGGACACGGGAGCTGTGTCGTACACTGATCGAGGTTGACTAGTCGAAAAAGCAATATATCAAGTTCTGTATTAAAAGTCAACTTCCAAAAATATACAGCTGAATCTATCGTGAACCTCTTCTCATTGCTCTGTCTAAAAAGATATAATATACCAGCTATAATATGGTCCTCCTTGAAAGCGATAATGATTCAAGAGGTAAATTAATTTTTTTGTATATTGCAGCAAACTTGAATTAACAAATTAGCACTTTTACATACGATATTAAAACCAATGTTTGCCTTGTGATTGTTCCATTGATATTATTGTAATATGAACTACATAAAATTTGAACCTATTTTTGATGACCGATCGTCTAAATTGAATGTGATTGTTTATAAAACGATGAAAAAAATAGCAATGTATTTTAATTCAATAAAATATTTTTTTTAAATATAGTTGATAACTATTTCGGCTCACGCCATCGTCAGAACTATCTATATAGTTCTAGTATATTAGAGTTCTGACGATGGCGTGAGCCGAAATAGCTATCAACTATATTTAAAAAAATAATTAATTAATTATTTTTTTACATCGTGATAATGGAGTTTTACCAAGTGAATGCCAATTCAATCAATAAAGTCATTGTTTATTATTTTGTTACTCAGAAACAATGTAAATTCAATTGATTTACAATTATTTAGACCATCAAAACTCAACTTTTTGTCTCGTGTCAGAAACACGTGTTTACCGAATTAAGTGTATCACAAGATACTAGGTAAACTGTATATATTATAGTAATAAAAAAAATCAACCCATTTATACACCTCCAAGGGATTACTTTGAATATTTGGTTTAATTTTTGATGTAGACAAAAAATATTGCCAAATCAAGTTTATAATTTATAGCTAAACGAAGGAAACCTTGGTTGGCTGTATATTACCCATGGAATTTAGGTTTAGTATGGCTATCTAAGACAATCGGGTAGCAATTCCGTGCATGGATTATCCGGTTTGCGGATTATTCGTGCCTGAAAATGAATATTTTTTAATTCAAATATAATCTGATTGATTTTTTTCTATAACGATCATGAGACGCATTAATGAATTGCGATCTTGAATATGCGCGTTGTTTGAAAAAAAGGATGAATTTGGCAATGTGTATGTGTTTACTTAAGTTATCGGTGAATTTTTTTTAACCACTTGTGTGTTTTGAATGTATTATATTAATATTCGCATATACCGCAATAAACATTACAATTTATGGGACTAGAATGAGTCAACAATTGAAATCTTTTGTATTCCATTTTATTTCCAGTGAAGTGCATAAGCCGGCGCGTGTGCCCGCAGTAAATTTGTTAATTTCGATATTTATTGCCTATATTTGTCAGCTATCGGAACTACGTTTGTTATTATGATAAAATATTATATTTTTGCGTATTTTTTGTGTTTTCTAAGTAAATAATGAATATATAAATAATGTTTAAGAAAATTGTGATGTGTATGTGATATTATATTCGAAAATAAAATAAAAAATTCATGACTCGGATTATCCGTGTTTTTTAATTATCCGTGACCATCCTCCACAGCATTAGCCCGGATAATCGAGAGTGCACAAGAGGTCGTAGCTAAACAATACACGAATCCATAAATAAATATATTATTTTCATTTACAACTCTTTTTTTAGATTGAAAAGGACGGTTTATTTTTCTTATATTTAGAAATAATAATATTTTTAAGTGCATGATGTTTTTCCTAAGAAATTTTAGGTGATCCATCCATCAGGTTTTAAATTACGCCCCCAGACATCCGTTACTATTAAAATGAATTATTATTATCTTTTGCTATGTAAACTAATATTTTTTTCCGCAGAACTAAATAATGGCCAAGGGATGAACTTGAGAAGCGAATAAACAAGTTACAGCTTTGCTATAATGGTTGTTTATTTGCGGCTCGGTAGGATAGTGGAGATGTAATATTTATTTTATTTTAATTAAATAATATAAATATTTTTTTTAGTATCATGAACTATTGTTAGATCTGGCTATCATTTAATTTTTATTGTAATAAAAAATATAGATTATTTAAACATAGGATATGTTGATAAATGGGTAGAAAATCGTTACCTAGTAAGGTAAGGATATTTAGAATCGATAAGAACCATGTATAATATAACAGATGATTGTTTTTTCCGTATATGAATTTATTTATCGATCAATAAACCTGTTGATTCTAGGATTTGATGCATTGATAAAAAAGCAGTAAGAGTTGAAAATACAAGAGAAAGGAAACCTGCTACATATTGATATCAGTATGAAAGAATGGATATAATGTAAGAGCGTTTATTTCGCTCATCTGAAGTATAGAGTTTATTCAATCGGTTTCGTTCCAGATAAATAAATAATGTATCGTAAAATATATTTTATATCAATCGTAAAAATAATATCCTAATAATCTCATAATATCAAAAAACTTGATATGCATTTTCATTACTTTAGTGTTAAAAAAATATCCATATGTAATTTATTTTAAATCGGTCGGTCGAAGCAATCGATTCCGAATTGTTTGTTATAATAGAGTGAAGCTACTTTCAATAGATGGTGCGCATTTGGGATAGTAGCAAAGCGACAGGCGTGCATTGTACGGGGAATTAAGTTCGTCTTCAGACTAAAGAACTTTGCAAGACTGAATTCGGGTCCATTCATCGCGTTAAAAGGTAGATCGTATCTCCCAGACTGTGTAAATTTCTTTGGCCGCACATAATGGATCGGAAAACCGGTTCATTTGTACAGTGGAGACGAGGACTCATTTTCATTTCAATCAATCTATGTGATGCAGAAATCTTCAAAGACACGGAATCTTGTTTTCGGATCGGACCCCTTGCAGTTCTAAGGGATAAGAAATGGCATTGATTATATGATATAATGAAAAGAATAAACTTTTGGGCAGCTGGTTTTATTAATTTGTTGAATCGACGTCATTTTAAATATTGAATGGTGTGAACGCATAGTATAATAAAATTCATCGTGGGTTTTTTAAAGTCAACATTATTACTCTTGGTATAAAAGTTGTTAATAAATATTCAGTATATCAGTTGATAATGCTCACGATGAGCGAAACCGGTCCTGATCAAAAAATATATTGTGGAAATAAGTACTAAAAAAATGTGTTTTTATTATTTAAAATATCATGCCTTTCCATCAAGAAGTGACAGTTAACACCTTAAAAGTGATTAATAAATATTCTTTCCTTTAAAAATCCACAGTTCATAGCATAATATTTAGGATAAACAAAAAGAATATTTCGAATAAATTTAAGCAACACATACGAAGATGACTTATGAAATTTACAAATTATCTTAAATCAGATTTGTAGTGCATATGTTTTATAATCAGAGTGTTTCAAATAGTATAGGAGATTTTTTGAAAATAGTACAATGTTTCACGAATACATCACCTATTTCACGACAAAACTATAACCATTGTAACAGCATCAGATTATTATATGTTCAAATCATTCGATATAGTCTATATTGGTTGATAATGCTCGCGATGAGCGAAACCGGTCCTTATCAAAAAATATATTGTGGAAATAAGTACTAAAAAAATGTGTTTTTATTATTTAAAATATATTGGAATAATTATAATCCTACTAACACGGTGAAAAAATAGCAATGTATTTTAATTCTACAAAATTTATAAGGTATATAGTTGATAGCTATTTCGGTTTACTTCCTCATCAGAACTATATTTTTCTATATTCTACATTCAATAAAATCATAAGTTAAACTAGTATGAGAATAATGTCTGATGAATAACTCTGTACCTTATGACATAAGTAGTAGAAAAAATATTTAAATACAGAAAGTTATGTTAATCCTTTTCACGAAGACAATATTCACTTTATGTGATTGTATGTGATACTATTATATATTTTCGTGTTAATACAATTTCATACTGTGTTTTTATCTCTGAACATATTTAAAATGTTGAATAAGCAAGCAGCTGCCTTTGTGCTTATGACGGCAGAATATTAATACAGGACCACTATTTGGACAATTATCACTAGTTCAGTTAAGTATACATATAGTAGGATTATTGATTGAATTGGCATTCACTTGGTAGAAAAACAGATTCACAATTCGCTAATCACGTTATTAATGAATCACATAATATAAATTCAAACTCAACGTCTAAATGTTTGCATCTTTGTAGTAAGGGTCGGAGAATGACGGCTTTGGAACAGCTGGAAATCAATAGACACCAATTATCACAAAGGATTCTTAACGAACAAACTAACATAATAGTTTCGCCACTTGTCCAGCCATTGTACAAAGGGATGGTCTGATTTGCTTCCATAAGGACCACTTCCGTCCCATATATAATCTTATTGCCATAGACACCTATTGTTTCATTCAGAATTTTGAAAACTTAGTGTCATTGTGTTAAAGTAACAAGCTAGGCCGTTGGAACAGGAGAGAGGATGATATAATATTTTAAATTTTATATTAAAAAAAAACTTCCACAAAGTTACCGCCGAAGCCATCGAAAAAAAAGGAGAGAGGATGTGTTGTGTGCCTTTTCTGCACAGCTATATATAGATAAGCAAATGTTAGTTTAAGCATAGTTATGACGATGGCGTGAGCCGAAATAGCTATCAACTATATTTGTTAAAAATAATTTTGCTATTTTTTCACCGTATTATAAGTTCTGCCAAGTGAATGTCAATTCAAACAATAATCCTACTATATGTATACTTGAACTAGAAATAATTGTCCAAATAGTGGTGCTGTATTAATATTCTGCCGTCATACGCACAAAGGCAGCTACTTGCTTATTCAACATTTTAAATATGTTCAGAGATAAAAACACAGTATGAAATTGTATTAACACGAAAATATATAATAGTATCACATACAATCACATAAAGTGAATATTGTCTTCGTGAAAAGGATTAACATAACTTTCTGTATTGAAATATTTTTTCTACTACTCATGTCATAAGGTACAGAGTTATTCATCAGACATTATTCTCATACTAGTTTATCTTATGATTTTATTGAATGTAGAATATAGAGAAATATAGTTCTGACGAGGGAGTAAACCAAAATAGCTATCAACTATATACCTTATAAATTTTGTAGGATTAAAATACATTACTATTTTTTCTACCGTGTATATGCCAATTATATCAAAGCTTTATTTTGATTTATGAAGAAAATAATGAATATTCTCACTGTTTATTAAAATAATATGTAATGAATCCAATGGTATTGCTTCCTTCCCTACAAAGCTCGTTAACATATAAAAAAAAGACTACATTTTTTTGGCTATTAAAATGATCAAGCATCGAAATACTGTGTTTTATATAAATTGACATCGAAAATTGACACTATTTTTAATTTATAATAAAAAAACACAATTCAAACCTTATCTGTTTTTTTTTTACAAAAATCTTATATTTCCGTAGCAATTTTGTAAGGAATATGACTTTGTAGACCGTTTCATTATGCAATTATATTTCATTTTACCGTGCCTCATTTCTCAGCGAAATAAATCACATTTAAACGGAATAAGGTTGCAATTACTTTGACCCTTCAGCCATTATTCCCAGAGGCTACGCCATTCTATCAATGCCCTAACCCTTTCATAATTAAGCAAACTTATAAAAAAATATTTGAAATATGCAAATTAAAAAAGAGTCTACCCAACTCTTTAAAACGCCATTCCCAAAATGAGTCAATTTAAAATTCCATCCTGTATTACCATACTCAAAACAAAATGCCAGGATTTTTTTTATTACACAATTTTAGTTTTTTCTGGTCGGTTCGGATGTCTTAAAATATTTAGATTTATAAAAGGGTATTTAATTAATTTTATCAAGATTGCCCCTTGCACTCTATGCTTTATCTCAAAAACCCTTTTTGTTCTTGCCATGTACCATCCGTTAGCCACACACGAAATGAATATAACAAGTTCGAGATATAATTTAATCACTTATATTAAATCACAATCTGAAAGTTTTTCATTTAAAAGTTTATTTTTTACATGAATATGATGCTATGTGATCAACGATTACTTGCAGTACTTGAAGACGGTGAGTAGCGTTATAATGAACATTATATAATATATCGTTTACAAATCGACATAAAATAAGTAATACAAAGGAATATCTAGCTATATAAATGTGCAAAAATGGCGTGGGGTAGATTTTTTTCTTAATTATTAAGTTATCAACTAGATAATTCATTCGGCACTCTTTAATAAAAATATTTAATAGAAACAATGGTTTTTTGGTGTATATAAATATATAAAAAAAGTGGCCAATATGTTGCTTTTTCCGATGGATTCGGTTGTTTCATTGTGGGTGTTTGTTTTTAGTATAAAATTCCAAGTATTATGTTTCGCTTTTTGAGACGAGATTTCAGGCTTACTGTTTGTAACGTTATTTACTACCAAAATAAATAATAAATCTTATTATCAATTAAAAAATATAGAGTGGGGTAAAACTATTTAAACTAAATATAAATATAATGTTTTTAATTACAAAAAGCTCACTTCTAATGCTTATTAAAACAAATAAAAAGCCAAAAAACGTTAGTAAATAACACTTTAAATAGAACAGGTGGTTAATCATAATTAACATTATTTCCATTAAGGATTTCTTCTCCACGCCCTGGCAACACATGCGCAGATTATCATTATCCATTTTAAATCTTTACGATCTTGGTAAGGACATAGTTTCATAATGTGACAAAGTGGTAACTTGATTCAATAAAAGATCTGCTAATGTAAGCTACAGTGCGTAATGTAGAAAAAATAAATATAAATGAACCTTTTTCTCGATTGGGGGGAGTAGCAGAGAAGTTTTTTTCCTTTTGACTTAAACAACTTCTGCCTTTATTCTAACATTGAAATTTATCAAGTCCGGTATTTAACTTTTTAAAGGGGAGTTTCACGTATTTATAAGATTATAGGTTTAAAGTTATAAAATTAGAAAACTTTTATTTTACAGCTATTATAGTAAAATAATTCCGGCATACTCTATATTTTTAATACCACGATTCACATAGTATTTAATTAGATTTTTATAACTATTAAAATATTCATCCTTAGCAAAAATATTTACGTAATAACAATGCCAGAATAATATTTGCGAATTTCACCGTAACAGATTATTTATTTTTTTCCATTTATTTTCTGTTTATAGGATATGTTATCAATTCATTTCAAATTGATTTGGACCGAACAGATATTAAATATATATTATTGCTAATATTTTTCACGGCGAGATTGATAACTATTTGTATTTCAAGATATATTTATAAGAATGGAATTAAAATAATCAGAATCAATACGACTGGAAAATATGTGTATTGAATCGAAAGAGAAGATTTATTTATTGTATTATAGGTATATTTGTCAAAATTTCGGAGAGCATAAGTCGAAGAAGAAAAAAAAGTTAAAAACAAGTGTGAAGATTTTTTCAACAATTATGGTTGTACCCTCCATAACGTTAACGTTTTGCTATTCTTAAAATATATTTATATATATATATAAACTCCCATAAGTATACTTATGCTTAAAGATACATCGCATTTATGTCAAGTATAACTAAATTTATGTAGTACAACTACATTCATTACAATTTTTATATCACCTACGACGTATACTGTTTGTTGAATTTGAATTTATATTTTGAATGTATTTCTACATGATGTTAAATTAAAAAAAAACGGATTTATATACATAAGTATGCCTGTCATAGATATATTGTACGAACAGCAGTATAAATATATACTTATAAACGACAATATAATACAATATGTTTCGTTTCTTTTTCACCTCAGATACAGGTTCTTTTATTTGTATTGAAATAAACGTATATTTTAGCATAATAGCGTAATAACAAACAACGTTTTTGAAAAACACCGGTCGCGCTATTCAAAAATAACATTTTATCGGTAATGTTTCTATAGAATTTTTTGCTTTCTCATTCAGCATATACTTTCCTATACAAATTATTCTATCAGCACATTGCCGTCGATAATATTTCTAAAACGGCGCAAAGGAAAATAAGAATCTGCTCAGAATAGTTTTAAAGCAAATCGCCGTGGGTTGATAAATAAAATTGAATGGGTAATGAATAAAATATTATAAAAGTCTATATATACAAATGAATCGTACCGTACGTAGGATCAAAAACGATGAAAAAAGAGTTGTGCATTACTACAGCTTGATTATCAATTTGTAAACCAAATGAGAATACTAAACTTTATACATATATATTGAAAATACAATATTGTAAAAGTTCCAGAACCCAAAATTGCTGGAATGCAACTATTCATTGTCACATTACTGTGTCGCTAAAATCGAAACTTTTCTATGTACTATGTTAATAAAATTTCTCATGCGTAGTTTCAAGAGACACGTGTATTTTAAAATTAAACATGATAAATAATATTTTTATTTTTGCGGTCTAGCGGACTTTTCATATTTTTTTCATCTTCCGTGTGAGAAGCTCTTATATTTAAATGTTACTTTGGCGAAAGCTATCAATTAACACGTTGACTGCGGAAAAAAATGCTTATCGCGTACACACGTATTTTGGAAACTCATCTACACATGTAACACATTTTATTACGATATACCACATATATTAGACGGATTGTAGCAATCATTTTGCAATATTTGTCACCATACCAACTTATAGTAACTCTTGATGCGATAGGCGATTGATCAGCGTTACTTTAATATATTGGATTACGCGCCAGGCGCGTTTTCAGCATCAAACGTGTTAAGTGAAAATAACTGAAAATTATTATGGCAATCTCAATAATATGTGCAAACTTAATTTCATTGCTTACATCGTTTGAAAGAAGATTTTATTTAAGACAGACAGATGTTTACAGGTATTTTCTGAAATATGGTAAATAATTATTGACTGCATTGTTGAATTTTATAATAGCACTGAGAAGATACTTAATTTCTTAGGATATTTGATCTACAAATAATACTTGCATCTAAATAATAAAAAAGTGTGTTATTATTGTTTGAAAAAACCATGGGTAGGATTAGAAACCCGCATATATTGAAATCCACTGTAAACCAGCTGGTGTTTTGGGAAGAAAGCTTTCAGATGAATAGCAATATGTTCCTAGAATATTCAATGAGCACGTACTTAGTAAATATACGGGCGCCAACTTAATCCCTTCTGAAGGGAAGTTTTATTTCATCCGGTTTTTTATTCAAGATTTGATGTTGGTGAAAGTGTATTTAACGAGTGCTCTTCCACATAGGGTTGCCAACTTACCTGGAACAAAGACTCGGAATAGCGGTAGAGTAAAATCAATATTTTAGAAAAATTAACGCAGTTATATATTCAATCTTCACTTTTTAAATTGTCAATTATATTTGTCATAGTTCTTCGCAAAAACCAGTTAAATACTTCATAATTTATTTATAGAGATATAAAATATCGAACATAACTCGTATTTCGAGAGTTATTGTTGGATCTTTCGCTTCTTAAGTCACTGTTCAAAAGAGTGTCCGATATATTTTTAAAAATTTCCATGGTATTGTATTGACGTTACAGTGCGCTAAAATTTTTCAAATTATATTTATTTCACCTATTTTAAGCTATGCTTTGTTAGAATTGTAATATAAGTCAGCACCGCCAAAAAATATCATACAAATTACAGTATTGAACTATTTAACTAATTAACTTATAATTTAAAAATAATATAGAAACCCTATTACTTCCACACCAATCGTGCAGCATGTGGCAGTGTTATTGAGAAAACCAAAATAATAAGTAAACATGCACACAAATAAAAATGTTAAAAAAATACAATTTGGTGAGGAAGTCTGGTGATCAGAATCCGAATAAATTTTAATCAAATCTTATAAAACTCATTTCTTGTAAAGTCGGACGTCACGTCTCCGGAAAGTATATCAACATCTGAAGCAATATCTATGAAATATATTAGCGACCTTTCCAGTGGTGTCGTGTCACCTTTAGTGGGCTGGTTCTACACTCTTCCACACATTTAAAATGTTTAAATTTTGAAAAAAAAAACACTCGAGTTTTTAAAGTGTCGTTGCAGTGGTTTACGTCATAGGTTTTCTCAGCGGATCACAAATTCTCATTCGAACTCTAATATGGGCAACTAATATTTTTTTCAATTTATTTATTAATTTCTGTCTGAAGGTATGGTTTAATACGATGCCTAAAATGCGAGCTTAAAGATGAAATGACGCGTTCAACTCGCAAATGTCTAACATTCTATTCCTACTCTACATTCAATCTGAAGCTACAATATATTCGCCACATTATGTGTTAGCATTACGTAAAAATACTGATGGACTACTCACAAAAATCCTCTGGCAATATTTCAAAGTACATAATTCTTATGAATTGTTGAATTTGTCTCGAATAAATGAGCTTTGTGTCAGTGATTGACCCAGGAAGACAGAGAACTGATAAATATGTTAAAGGTTCACCCCGCAGTATATCGCTCGAAAAAAAGCTTTCGTGTTTACCGCTAAGTTTTACAAGACGATTAAAATTCCGATAGACTATTCATGATATCAAATAGAATTAATTCAAAACACATTGGGAATACATTCACACGTCCCTGGTATAGAAATGCAATATTTGAATGGCCCCTATAGCAACTGCAACTCAAATATCATTAAGCCTGCATTGTAGAAGTTTCCCGTTGCGAACATTTCGCCCATTTCCATATATGCAATCCTGGCGTAAAGCTTCACTTCAACTCGAGCACTTGCCAACTCACAATTGCCATCCAGACTAGAATGGTTTATGCCTGAGAAATGTTGGATCATATTATTATATACCTTGTATCTATATGGCAAGAAATTTCAATTCTTACGTAATATAATAATCCCTTTTCTATAAAAATGCGTTACCTTTGTATGTTAATATTAACGTGTGTATCAAAGATTTTGCGCTAGCATAATTAGATCAGTGCTTAGGCCAAAAGCATTGAAAATAATATTTTCATGCATAAAGAATTGTTCATAGTTGTTTAAAAAAATGTTGTTATGATATTGTGGAGAATTGTGCAATTGATGCATAACTTGGAAGCACTTTATTTTCGATAAGAAGATATTGACCGACCGCTATAACAGTGCAGCCGGAAATGCGGCGGATGATGAAACTAAATTCAAAACCCTTATATAAAACGAATGAACAGACCGCAAAAATAACAAGTTAGAAGCCACGGTATTTATGAAAATTGAAACCTGTAGTAGATAAACATTTTTATGGAATAATAGGGAATTTAAAATTTTCGAACTCTTTTGTGTCAGACCGGCAATTCACACAGCGTTACGTTTTCACGCGCATAAATAACGTGGTCGATCTATAGGAATGTATTATTTCTATCATACCTAATGTCGAGAATATACATATTGTCATAATGAAGCTTGTTTCAAAGTATTTTTCTATGACAACTAATAACTCAGTCGAAAAACCTCATTTTTTAGACGAAGATTCTCTCTCGCTTCAGGAATTAGGCATCGTCCATGCTTTCTTTAAATCTCGATTGAAAAATCAATTTATACAACTTTCTGAGATTCGTATCAGTCAACACTCTAAGAGAAGCCGATGACGTTAACCAGTCAGATGGAAGTTTACAAATTTATATTTACTTAATTGTTTTTTATAATCATAATATAGGCTTAGGACTTTGAAAGTAGTTAAATAAAAGTTATAGCTACTTGAGACTCGTTCATTATATTTTGGCATGGATTTTATTTATTTCTAACTTGAATAAGACAAAGCTTTTGTTTGGTTTCGACTTATAATGGCTTCCCAGCGCCACTTGAATAGACCCACAGAAGTGTGCAAAAGAGAAATCTGGGGAGTAACAAAAAACAGTTGGGAAAAAAAACAATGAACTCCATTGCTTGTTCGGGAACATTACCACTAAAATACTTTACCACATGCTAAGATTTCAGAAGCGGTCGCCTGCTAGCTTTTTGGTATCAGTTGCTGACAACATTTTGCATTACTATTTAACTGAAATATTATCAAATACATACTAAGACGAGACATAAATTGTTTATTGAAACAATAAATCTAAAAGTGACATTGAAACAAAATATTTAATTATGTTTATGTAAATAAGAGTTTTTGAATTGTTACAACTTTGTAAGATTCCACTTGTTTTGTCACTAAAAACTCGGGTTTCGCCTTTCGGCATCTTCAGGCATTCTATCACACGGATGCAACAGAACTGACATACAATAAACAGTTAGCATCGTATATATAAGATGAAGATGCGGAAAGGCGAAACCCGGGTCGTTAGTGATAAAACATGGGGAATCGTACAAAGTTGTAAAAATCCAAATTTGGTATTATGGTTTTGCTCTTTTTATGCTCTTACTCAAATTCCATCAACCACCTTTAGTCAATATCATCAATTAAAATACAAAGATTTTTTTAAGTATTCACTGAAATCCCAATCTATCGTTCACATTTTTTTATACATCGATTTTTATATGTCAAATACTAGTGAATAATTTTGGTTGATTTTAACGATCTTAAAAGGATTTATTGTATCAAACAAAATTTTGGTGGTGTACATGATAGATTCGTATATAATGTTTGGAATATATGTATGCTGAAATATGAATTTATCGCATCTGTAAATCTAAAATATCGAGTGAGATAACCAAGTAGAAACGCAATAACAATTTCAATTATTATTGTGGCACATAAAAGTCTAAAGATGACATAAGTAAAAGCCGATTCGTGATATAAATTATTACAATAAAAAATTAAAACGATGCTTAAGTACGTCACTAACTAAGGCAGTGGACGTTACAGCATTAATTGAACAGAAAAATAAATAATATTCCAATATGTAATACAATATACTAAGCCCAGATTTTCGAATTAAAAATCAATAATTCGAATTTGCGTAAGGATAACTCCTAAAATCCACCAATCTGTGGGTGTAGATTAAGAATTAAAATCTAACACGGTGAAAAAATAGCAATGTATTTTAGTTCTACAAAATTTAGGGGATATATAGTTGAGCAAGGTGTAAGCCGAAATAGCAATCAACATTAATTTTGCCAAGTTAATGTCAATTCAATCAATAAATTATAATGTAATATATGATAAACTGGATATGAAAGATTCTTTAGCACTGATGGTGTACCCCCATGGACAAAAACAAGCATTTCTAACGACCATAAAATTCCTTCCAATAGTTTCTCTCCAATGTCGAGAGCTGCTTCTCGCAATTAGTTTTTTTAGCCAGTCTTGTCGCTAATCAAACAAACTTCAGCGAAATTCTTTACAGCGTACGAGTTTACGATACCACAAAAAAAAAAAAAAACGAAAAACTCTGACATTTCTATGTATGCAATCAAAACAAGATGAAGTATGTTACTTATCTGGGATTTCAGAATTCTGAAAATCAATTTATTCATTCTGATTGCTCAGGAACATTAAAAACGTTACATATTTATTTGATTATAATACAAATATTTATATTTAAATATGAAAGATGCTAGAATTTAATTAATTTGATAATTAACAAACAGGCATAAGAAATTAATCATGGCCAATATTAATGTATATAGTTACAACAGTTTGAAGAGAGCCGAATACGAAATACAAAAAATGATTAATTTCAAACGATCGATTTAAAAAAAAGTAGGATATATTGATGCAAAGAAATGAACAAAGATTGAGAGAGATAAATGATAGCATCATTCCAATGTATATAACAAAACATCGATTTAATCGACAATTCGGATTACATCAGTGCCAACAAATTGTATGAATATAAAACCAGCCTAGATATTTAAAAAGTTCCTATAATAAAACAAAATCTGATACATATTTTATATAAAAAGAAATGAATACATAAATTTTAATTTCCTAGCAAATATACGGAAAAAAATCAAGTATGTATATTTTATTATAATACTAGCGTGTACCCTGAATGCGTTGCAATGCTACTCAAAAAAAAAGAAACCGCGACTTTATGGAATCGCCTCGTCGGGAGCCTCTCGCCTTCTGATTGGATAAGTCAGACTTGAGGCGAGGCCGGAGCCAATTAGAAACGATAAGCTTAGGTTATGTTTTTCTTACCGAAATTTGACAGTGGCGGCCGTATGTGTTTTTATTTATTGGAGTGCTTTTGGATACACAATGTTTTTTGTTTTTCTATCTAGTGCGTACACAAATAAATCAGAAAGTTTTCCAACACATGAGCAGGCCATATAAGGTTGTCCATGTGAGAAGCATGGATTTTCTAAATTTAGTCCACACACTTGTAGCGAATGTTCTTGTGCCTTATTGATGGTCATTGCAAAGGCGACTCGCACTGGAAACTACAGACGTTTAAATTCAAATGGCATATCTGTCGGAATCATTGGGATGCGTGGCAACAGTACATCTTCTCCTTTGAATTTTCCATTTAAAATTGTAGCTTCAATAATTCATCATTTTACGTACTGAAAGCCTGGTACCGTTACAAAGTCGTGAGGAATTTATGTTTCGGTGAAGAATCATAGGGACGACAATTTTCAATGCTAAAACATGCTGGCAACTTGCACGTGGCAACTGGCACTCTTGAACGTGATATAACAGGTAGAGTTTGTCGAAAATCACCAGACAATAAAATGAGTGCGCCACCGAAAAGTTGTGCAGAAAAGAAGTGCTTCCAATGAATTTTTGTATGCCATAGTACATTAGTCACATACAATGATTTTACATAATAATCAAATAATATCAAATCAAAGAGTAGTTTGCCCGCTTAAGAATTTTTGTTGATATTGCACGTTGGTGTCTCAATTATTTGCATATTCAATGGCAGTTTCAGTGCTGAATGCGCTGTTCGGCCACCATCCAAAAGAGTTGCTGCAACTCCAGATGATGCGATTGCTAGTGTGGCTGCCAAAATGAGTGAAATGAGGAAGGTTTTACCTGTGCCTCCGGGTGCATCTATGAAATAAAATTTACCACTTTGACTTGTAATTTCATCCATAATTGTGTCATACACTATACGTTGATCTGGAACGAATTTCGGAAGATTCGTATGAACAAATTTACCCAATTCATCCACATCAAAGTGTGTTTCTCGTTGGAAATCACGATCACGTCAGTCGTTTTCATATCGATTCAGCGCAGCCATTCCCAATAGTACCAATGATTTGGTAGCGATTACTAAGCATATGTCCTCAATCAATAGCAATGCCTCATTATATACGTATGGTGTGAATTGAACGTGTAGGTTTTGAATTGTTTCACGCAAACTATGTAAAATATCTTCACTCGTGTAGTCTTTGTATTTTCCCCAAAGATCTTTTGGATTGGATGGAAAGCAAATTGTTAATTTTACTAGAAATAACGCACGTATTTGTTGTGGGTGAGCAGGATTCGATGAATCAGCGAGTGAAGTATCCCAATGTGCATCGTTTTCTAGAAGATTTAATTTGAGGCAAGCTTCACGATAACATACACGACACACATTCGACCGTTTACTGTTCTCAATTCTTGGAAGGATGTCCGTCCACGTATGTTAATTAACAGTAATCGCAAGTAAAAGCACTCTGCATTATTTGGGTGAACAGTGTACAGACGGCCTAATGCGTTGGTTGAATATACATTGTAATTTCCTTCAACTGCTTTACCTTGTTTGCGACATTGAAATTTTTTTCTGATGCATTCCATCTGTAGAATGTTGGCACTTCAGAGTAAAGTAGCGTCTTTGCAAACATATCATCCCTACACAATAAGAAAAATGCAGTTAACGTTGTTGGCTGTGGTGACAATGCTCTTACACGTCCATTTTCTGTTGTGAAGTAGACACGCTGTCCATTTTCGAGGTGAATTGCCAAATGAGTAACTGTTGGATGCCGTTCATGAATTTGAAATGATAAAATGCGCCATATTGCTTCACTGCTACTAATGTAGCGTCCCAGTTGATATTGGTTGATTTCATCGATAGATTCAGTTGAATTTCCCACTCCAAAAACTGCCTTGTCGCTTCCTTTGTTGATATATTTATTGTACATATGTATTTTGTGGATTTCACTTAATTGCAATACTCGACATTGATGTGTGCTTTGTACGTTTTCGAGAGACGCTATGAATACGGTACAATCCAACGATTATCAACTTCTACCTCATTGTTTCGCCCTTTTCTTTCGTGCTTGAGTTGTACTGTGACTTATCGCTTTTCGTTGGGTGGCATAACTGATTTCATAGTAAACATTACGTTTTGAAATTCAGTATTGAAAAATAAAAAAAAATGATTGATATAATACTATCCGAAGTCGAAGTCGAAGTCGAATTTCAAAATAAACTCTTTCTATTGTATATCACACACGATTTATACGTAATATTTATTTCAATTCGTTCTGTCATGCAACATAAAACTAAAACAAAAAAGTCGGTAAAAATTCAACATTGAAATACTTTATTCAAAAATCGAATTTTGCTTCAAAATATTCAGTACCTTACGTAAGTACCTACTTAAATACCTACAGGTGAGTGAATGTGACAGATTTGGGTCAAGCTTGTTTTCGGCGTTGCTATGGATACAATGTGTCAAAAATGTCCATTCAGTATTACAATAGTCTTGTATGAAAACATGTTTTTCGTAAATATTCAATTAATTTTTGTAATCAAATCAAATTCTGAGTATCCTATCTTTTGCCCGGTAGTCTAAGCAATAATTAGACAAAATTTTATCGCAATTGGATGAATGGTGTAGGAGTTTATGAAGGACAGACAGACAGACAGACATTCATTTTTATATATATAGATAGATAAAATACCCAGAGGTATTTAACATGTATAAGTGTAAATCGTATATGGTAACGAAATTATGAAATTCTCCTAATATACATATTTACATTTACTATAAGAGACAGTAGTAGGCGTGTCCTTAATATTCTTAAAAATCCAATTAGACAATTTCCGCATCCGCATTCATCTTTATGAAAAATGTTGAAGGGAGGTGTTGGTATTTTTGCCCTATTTTGATCAGACATTGCAGGCCCTAGTTGGAACACCTAACGATTTCCCCCTTCATCAGACTTTTATAAAGTCTTAGAATATGTAATTTCAAATATGTCGCATACCATCACATAATAAACCAGGGGTTGTCAAGAAAGAAAATTATATAAAATACTTAATATATATTATTCCATAATGGTTTTAATTTCTCTCTCTTAATGTATACGGATATTTTTTCAACAGAGCTAGTATGTATTTCTATTATGGCTAAATATCCCGATAGAAGCTTTTCGTCTAGACTCGTTATTCAATCGTCCAAATTCTCGTTTGCGAAAGAGTAAGACTGCATAACCAAAAGATATAAAATTTGTATAATATTCAAGAAAAAAAACATAGTTTTAATGTATCTGATCTTAAGATTGTATAACTACTAACCTTGATAAGGTGTATGTCGATTTAAAATTTTTAACTAATTTATCATATTATCTATTTAATTGGATTAAAAAGACTATAGCTCTGAACTAGAACTGATAGTTCTGACGATGGTGTGAGTCGAAATAGCTATCAGCCATATTTAAAAAATAATAATTTTGTAGAACTAAAATACATTGCTATTTTTTCAACCGTGTTATAATGGAGTTCTACCAAGTGAATGCCAATTCGATCGATAAGATGCGTTGATACTTTTGACAACATAATTAACGCTGAAGTCTACCGACCATAACTTAGGTCGGTAGAGTTTGTTATTAAATACATTAAATTAAATATATTTTCGATCACAGAGATTTTTTGCAAACATTCTTCTTAATAAAATATTTTTCAATTGGTAAACTTTTCAGTCTTGTCAGTCCTAAGCTCTTGTGTAAGGACGCCTGTTATTTTACCTATTGATGTGTTTCAGCTGAGTTCGTAATACTCAAATAGCTCACATAGACGTGAGAAAACTCATATGGTGTTTATCCTTAGTCAGCGTGCAAGCTATCTTCCCACGACTTTACCCAAAGACGACCTACAATATGAGGATTACAAGAGACATCACGCCGAAAATTCTCCGTTAATTTTAAGCCGCTTGACAATTTTGTCTGTACTTCCGAAATTGTCATCATCAACTCGATGTGTGTTAAGGTTTTCCTACCGATATACCACGATGCCTGATGATATAATAGTGTCTCAGGCGTAAAGTGTACATGCGGTATCCTCGTTTGTATAGTATATCACAAAGTTATCGATAATCATCGTATTTACAAACCATAAACTTAAAAAAATAATACTGAAAAGTGATTATATTTTACGTTAGAAACCAAGCACTACAAACGTACTATATCTCATATGCAGCTTAATTATTTCAATTCGGTGACATGTTACAAAAGTACAATCTTAGAACAACGGAGAAAAACACGGTGAAAAAATAGCAATGTATTTTAGTTCTACAAAATTTAGCTACAATATTTCGGCTCACGCCATCACATATATACATATAGCTGTGTAGAAAACGTACACAATACATCTTCTCTTCTGTTTTAACAATATAGCTTATATCGCGCTAGCAAAAAACTAAATCTAAATCAAACTAAACTATACTAGCGGCATTTTCAATACGCTTAAATACCAGCATGAGATGATTTATTACAGAAATGCATTCGCCCCTCGCAATGGTCTGAGGAGCGGTGAATTGTAATGGAGTTGTACCAAGTAAATGACAATTCAATCAATAAACGGAGGAAAAAATGAAACCTATGATATTTTTGCTGTAACTACATGAATAATATGTCATATGGAATAAATGTGCTTTTATTTTTACTACTTTTTTTTGTCAAATTTGCATTTGACCTTAATATGGCATTCTTTTATTCGATGAATATTTAGTGTATGAACTTGAACAGCGAAATAAGAAATAAGAAGATATAAGTACCCGCAGACTTTATTTCCTTAAACATAATAGACAAAAGATGTATTCTTGCCTTTGTTCTTGAATAGAACTATAATAATTTCATAGTCTATATAATCTATTGACAGTTTGTAAAACGATTTGTCACTTATCTTCGATCTATTGTTGTATTTTTTATCACTAATAATCTGAACCCCTGCCAAGTGTGTCCGATTTGAGTTATCTAACCAAATGGACAGCTTAAAAAAATGCTTTGTATTTATATACTTTTGGCAGAACAGAGTTATTGTGATCTTTTGTTTAATTGCTATTCAAAAAATGCACAGCACATAGGAATCAAATATTTTATTTATTTATAAATATGCTACATCAATTAGAAAAATTTCGAACGCTACACATCTATGTAATTTCCATTGTAGATCATATGATTCAGGTAAAATATTAAGCAACAAAAAGCGTATGTTTAATGATTACGAAGTCTCTACAAGCTTCAATACAAGCAAATACTTCCACAGGCCTCATGTTCATTTTCAGTAATTATTATTTTTTAAAAAGCACTAAAAAATCATGAGAATGGCGAGCTTCTATTTGGCGACTGCTAGTCTAGACGAAAATGATTCTTCATTTATAATAATTTGTTGACTGACTTATGACCACCAGAAAAATCCAATCACGAAAGTTACCGATATTCAATATCAGATAACATAACGATATCAACAAGCAATTTAGAAAAAAAATCTAAACTTTTTAATTTGTAATAAATAATGTTGGTTACGTAAAGTTGGTATTAATTAATCTTCTGGTGGACACTTTTTTAAACTGCCGTGAATCTAACATAAACAAATATGATGTGTTTTATAAGTTTAAGGATACTGTACCCCTGAAACAACGCCCTACAAAATTTCCAAAATGTAAAGGATATTAGAACACGGTGAAAATTAGCAATTTAAAATAAACAAAACTAAACTAAATAGGCGGCACTTTCAATAAGCTTAAATACTGGCCGGAGATGATTTATTACAGAAATGCTTTAGCCTTTCGCAATGGTTTGAGGAGCGGCGAAAGACTTTTATTTATACAATATAAAGTTTATTTTTAATTCAAATTTAGTTTTATATCTAGATTGTTAAAACAGAAGAGAAGATGTATTGTGTACCTTTTCTACACAGCTATATATAAATAAGCAAACCCATGTATAAACATAGTTTTGACGAAGGCGTGAGCCGAAATAGCTATTAACTATATCTCATAAAAAATTTGTAGGACTAAAATACGTTGCTATTTGGCATCGTGTTATAATGGAGTTATACCAAGTAAATGCCAATTAAAACAATAAAGGATATTATTTCACAGATAACCTCAGATCCGACGAAATCGGCAATGTTTGCTAGAGAAGTAAAAATCGAGATATCCGATTTTTTAAAACTAAGCTTAATTTAAATTTAAGCTTAGGACTCACTCGCGATGTCTTTATTAATACTAAGCTCCATAACGGATTACAAAATGTAAGCGAATAATAAGCGACGACCTGACGGGAGACGAGTTAATCGGTAAGACAATCTCCAAGGATTATATTCTTAAATAACAAATCAATAATTTGAGGTAGAAGTGATCAGGTAAATGCTATACATTCGGCAAAATGGGTTAAGTGACAGTTTACGTTTTGAATAATACAATTAGTAACTGATATATCTTGGAAATTCTCAAGATTATCATTGTGAATATTAAATTGTCAACATTTTAACCCCCAGCATGAATCGTATTAATATATAAGTGGATTTGTTATTGCAATTTTCCTAATGAAAATAGACCCAAACACTATTTTCAAATTGTCTTAACATTTAATTTGTATTGTTGAATTAATTAATCGATAATATTTTGTATTACAGTACAACAGGAATATTACGATGTGATCTGAATTGTATAATCCGATTGAACTGAAATATTATATATACAACATACGCATAGAAAACCACAAAAGAAGAGATATCGATAATGTTAAAAAATACTTAGTTATCTCGAATCTCGAGATTTTACGGAAAAATATATTTTCGCATATTCTCGAGATTTTTCAATTACAAAATTTTAAGTCATCAGTCATGTGTGATTCAAGAATAAAGTATTTTAAATCTAGTCAACTCTCATGATTTTACTATGCCAATAACATTAATCTCTAACCAAATTGTCCTTTCAGTGATACTCTGCGTCAATCACAATGATTGGATTCACGGGGCAGTCTTTATAATCCGTAAACGGACACTTGATTCATTTGTATGCGTCCATTCCAGTCGCCCCGGGTCACCACTCCAACGTTGGTTTACTAATCTTCCAGACTTAAAAGATTTATTTGACCAGCTGTGTCCGTTCCAGAACTTAATACGCCTCGAAGCCTTAAAAGCGGCGTTTCGAAGTGAATACACGATCACGTACATACCATTTCCGAACGAGTCAAAGCTCTAACCCTTAACTGCTGTCCGGGAAATGTAAGACGTTTGGCTATAAACAATACCAGTGCATTGTACTCACTACTTAAGAAAAATAAATAAATAACAGTCTTTACTACGGTTAATTCATACCGCTTTTGTATAAAGAAATATTAATTTATCCAAACAGTCTAGTCTGAAGAAGTAATTTATGATAAGACATTATCAGTCGAAACACGCATGCCATTTTGAATTTCATTGTATATTTAGCCATATATAATATGATATATAGCTATATTTTAACGATGTATCGGGTAGCTTAAAAAAATGGTTACTTGTTTAACTTCATGTTATTATTATTAAAAGACGAAATGGAATAAAAATTCCAGGAATTCAAATGAAATAAAAAATCCCCAAAGTAGGAAACCTTATCAAACTAGCACAATTTGTGATATCCGATATAAAACACAATACAACACCTCAATACCCTAGGACATAGGTTCCCAACATTTTTTTTCGGGTGGCGACCCCTTTTCATAAAATCCATGTGACCCGCGACCCCCCATACAAATCCAAAAGCATACGAAAAAAAATATTTTCTTAGATGACCGTATAAGTTGGCGACCCCCTAATAAACCCTCAAATTAGGAACCTACGCCTTAGGATAAAAAGAATAAGGAATCTGATATATTATTTTGGTCTGAACATTTCAAGTCTTACGTAATCATTTGAATTTTACAGATTAAGGTACAAGTCATAATAGGTATATTTAGATTCAAGGCCGTACAAAAGCACAATATAATCTTTAAAAATATACGGTGTAGTAACATAATAATTAAAACCAATAAAGGAATAAACCGTTGACGAAATTCACTTTTGCCAGCCCTAGTTTTAAGAAACGTTGTATTCGAGCGTCGGCAACAGCGTTCAGAGTATACGCTTGAACCATCCACTGAACACGCTCTCGGACTGTTCTTCATACTTTCCATGCATGCAAACAACGATCGTGCGGTAGTACCTAGAAATTTTCGTTAGCTAGTTTGCAGGGGCGTTCTAATTTCCAATCGAACGAAATCAAAACACGTACGGCTGATATATACTATCTGTTTTTCATTTTTTCAAGATTTCCGAACAATCATAAGACGAGGATTCCGAATGAGACTACGTCGCACCTTAATTTTGTGATAACCTCTTGATATCGCCGTCCCTAACTACAAGTGGCGGGACTATATACATGTCCAATTCTCCTTTAAAAAGAAACATTGATAAAAATGCTGCAAAGCGTTTTGCAATGTGATATCTGGTGTAGCATATAATTATTTTTTTTTACCGCTTTCTGTTTGCAAAGTAGATGGAGCATTCCTTAACGAAATCTATTGAGTAAATTCGCTCAATTCAATAGTTTCTTTAGCTATGGCATATTCCAAGTGGGGGGAAATAAAGAATTACTTCATAAATTAATCAACAAAAACACATCGTATAAAATTTCCGTTTGTATCCCGTGACTTAAAAATAGCGTACATCATTACAAAAATTATAAAAGATAATGCTGTTGACATATACTGATATAATATAAACGGCAATTACGATAAAAAAATAATAAAAAAAAGTATGAATTTTCACTAATTTGAATTGCTACAACTTTGTACGATTCCACTTGTTTTGTCACTAACGACACGGGTTTCGCCTTTCGGCATCTTCAGGTATTCAGGCAGGATGTTAATAAACAGTTAACATCGTCTATATACTAAAGTTATTAATTAAAGGAAAACACTTATCCTAAGGCAAGCAGAAAATTGCAGCTAAAACAAATTTAATAATACTAACCCAATAATAATTAACACAATTGCCCGTGACGACTTGCATTAACGATCCTGTTAATGAGTCATTCTTGAAAGGGTTTTCTTAACAAATATTAATTTCAAGCCCGGGTCGTTAGTGAAAAAACATGTGGGATCGTACAAAGATTATTGATCGCTTGTACTCGACCCACGTAAAGGGTGTATACGGAGGAATAACGGAGGCCAGAAGTTAGATTTAAATTTGAATTCTTACAACTTTGTACGATTCCACATGTTTTTTCACTAACGACTTTTTCGCCTTTTGGCATCTACAGGCATTCCATCACACGGATGCAACAGAACTGACAGTCAGTCAGTCACAAAACATGTGGAATCGTACAAAGTTGTAACAATTCAAATTTGATATTGAAATAAGTTATGAAAATTGACATTAGAATATAACCTTTTTAATTAACAGTTTTTATAAGCAAATGAAATCTTAATGTGACGATAATTTTTAATTTATGATATAGTATTTATGTGATATTATGATTTTTTTGTTGTATATCACGCCACTGGTGCGACCAACGACGCGTTACTGTTTTCTGGCGGGGAGCGTGTGCGACGAGCGGGGCGCGATGGCGTCTAGCGGCGAGGCGACGAATCCAACAATAGTACCTTTTACACGCTGCGTGCGGCATTGTCGTCCATACATTTAAGCGTGCAAATTTGTCTTTAAAATGGCATCGGAATGTGCACCAACACTTCACAGAGCTGGTGAAGGAACAGTAAGGCGGCTGATTGATGCAGTAAGAGCTAGACCTGGAATCTGGAAAGCGAAGAGCCCGGGACAACCTGTGGACAAACGAGGAGTACAAAAACTTTGGATGGAGATTCAAACGAAATTTCCGAGGAGCACAGGTAATTTTTTCCTTATACATTAGACCAGGAACACGAAATAGGGTTTCGACGTGAAAAGAAACAAATTTCAGGCCATATGACTATATTTTTTGTAAAAAATTCACAATTAACATATATATGGTATATTGGTCAATAAAAAAAGAATGTGTCTAGTCAAAAAAATTAAAGTCCAATGTTATTTTTTTTTAAATTTGAATTGTTACAACTTTGTACGATTCTACATGTTTTGTCAATAACGACCCAGGTTTCGCCTTTCGGAATCTTCAGGTATTCTATCATACGGATGCAATAGAACTGACGTAAAATAAACAGTTACCATCGTTTATATACCAAAGTTATTAATTACAGGAAAAAACTAACCCCAAAACAAGGCAAGCAGTAAATTGCAGCTAAAACAAATTTAATAATATTATAGCCTAATAAGCTTTTTTTTTATTGAATATGGCTTAACATCGAATGAAACGTGGCTTTAATTTTTGACGTTCGTGTGAAAAAACACAAATATTCCATTCCGGTCACTTCTTGTGACATATGAAGTATTTTGCCGAGACAGTCAATTCGGCCGAGTACTAATTTGAACGGAAAGTACAGTGCGCGGCCTATAAACATAAGCATACGGGAAGGCCGAATAAAATTAAGTCAACAACACAATGGATGTAATTATTTGTAATTTCAAATGAAAGAAACAAATTTTAAAAATTAGTTTCAAATATGTCCAATAAATACATTCAATAGAAGATTATATCCATCGAAATATATGGATAAATCGTTTGACGTATTCCTTGGTACGATTTTTCGTTTTTTATCGAACTTTGTTGTTTCATATCATGAATTCACATATATTAAATGATTTGTAAAGATTAAAAGTATACTAACAGGAACTGTTATCGCTGGTGTAAATGATGCATAATGGCTTGGGGAAACTTAAAGGTACAGAACGTGAAAGTTAGGCACTGCAAAATCGAACTACAATTACACACATACATAATATAATACACAGTATAATTATGCGTGTTTTTTCAAACCAATTCTGAATTTATACTTTAAAGTCGTAGAAGTAGATTAAAAACTTGCACTTAATGTTTCAAAGTTGTCGATAAGCCAGACAAAAGGGGTTTTTTGCCTACTCTATTTTCTAATTCTACAATTAACCCAAGTCATTAAAATGTAATTTATTAATGTGATTCATAATTAGACTTAAATTTTTGAACCCTTTGCTTTTGAGGGTAACTATTATTAATTCTTCATCAATTGCCGGAATCATAAAATTGATTGTGTGTCATCGTTTAATGCATGCAAAACTTTCTTGAGTCTTTGAATCTTTGTTGAGTCACTATTAATCATCCTTTCGTTTTAGGTGTTATTAAAAACATGTGCTATTGATGTACTCAAATGATTGTCTTTTTGGATTGTTTTTTTTGAAATATCGGAAAATTCTCAATAACTGGTATTTTTTTTTCAGTACCAGCACTAAGAACAAAGTGGAAAAATGTAAAAGATCAGTTTCGCAAAGAAATGAAGAAATTTCCTCCTCGGCCTAAAGGAGAAGAAAACATGTACCCAAAATCTCAATGGCTGTATTTTGACCACATGCAGTTTTTGGCAGAAGAACTTTTGCTCAAAACGCCTTACGAATTCCCAACTGATGAACCAATGGAAGATATAGTAAAGAAATCCGATGGTAAAGATTTAGCATCTGATGACGAAAATTGTTTATCAAATGTGGTGATCGTGGTAAATAAAACTGAAGAAGCAAGCCCTCAAACATCGTCTCGTCCATCGGCCAGTGCAAGATGGAGATTGAGTGAATCTTCTTCAAAGAGAGAATTTTACCAATTGGAAAAGAAAAAAATTGAAATCATGGAAAGAGACCTTGAAGAAAAGACGCCTTCGTACTTTGAAAACTCTGACGATTACTACTTCTTTATGAGTCTAATGCCTCAAATGGCCAATATGTCCACAACGCAAAAATTGAGAATACGAGGAAAGATTCTAAAAGCTATAATTGACGAAAATGAAGAAACATGATGAAGGAGATTCCGAATTTTAAAGTCTGTTATAGCACCTTAATTGTAAATCTGTCGACACGTCATCAATTTTTATATTTGTAAAACATCGCATTTTTTTATTCACAGTCAATTAAATTCAGTTGATCAATTATTTACGACAATAAGTAATATGTACTATTTGATTCATCTTGAAAAACTGAAACTCCATAGTAAACTGGCACGTAAGAGAAATTAATTGCTGATTTCATATTAAATGTAATATATTTACTCGTCAAATTAATTAAATCTCTTGTTGATTATTTTTTGCACGCCAAATGAATAAAAAAACCTCTTGATTGGTTTGTTTTTTTTTATATACATACTTCAATATGAAATTGTATTATCTCCTTATTTTTTTTTTTATTTATTATACTCAATTATATTTTATCACGAATAAAAACATTGATATTTATACATTACATTGAATTATTTCGTTAATTGTACGCCATATATTTTCAATACTCATACACATTATCAATAAATGTCTTTATAATGCTGCTGGGAGAATGAATGTTGAAATTGAAATAAAATAAATATCGACATATGTTCATTTTCAATGAAAATTGAAATATTTATTGATTGAATTGGCATTCACTTGGTAGAACTCCATTATAACACGGTGAAAAAATAGCAATGTATTTTAGTTCTACAAAATTATTTTTAACAAATATAGTTGATAGCTATTTCGGCTCACGCCAACGCCAGAACTAGTTCTAAATAGTTCTGAAGATGGCGTGAGCCGAAATAGCTATCTACCATATTTATTAAAAATAATTTTGTGGAACTAAAATACATTGCTATTTTTTCACCGTGTTAAAATTGAAATACATACATTATTATACAGACCACTATAATATTTAGTTTATTGATTGAATTGGAATTTACTTGGTAGAACTCCATTATAACACCGTGAAAGCTATGTATTTTAGTTCTACAAAATTTATATTGAAAGCTATTACAACTTAGGCCTTTCTGAAATAGCTATCAACTGTATATCGTATAATTTTGTACAACTAAAGTAAATTGCTATTTTTTCACCGCGTTATCATATTTAGTACTCAGTAAAAAAATGTTTACTTTTTGTATACTCACTACAAAGGATAAAACTTTAACGTTTATGACATTTTCTACACATATAATTGTATAATTTTGACAAAATTTTCATTTCGTCGTTGAAGTCATTCGTTTTTTGACTAAAGATTCAGTTTGGGCAATTTTGGGATTTCAATAATAATTCAAATAGATGATTATTAAAAAAACTTACTCTTCTGTCTGTAGAATGCGCATATTTTATTGATTATGCTAGGTTTTGACGGTTTTGAATTTATTCCAATTTATATAATACCATTTTATCACAGAAAAAATGAGGCTAGGGTTAGTGGGGATGTTCCCACGCGCCAGCGACATGTTGTCCCAAGCAAGCGACTGCAATCCACTGGCGCAGGATAATATATATTAATATTATATTAATTTTGTTGAATTGAATTAAATAGCTATATATCTTGCCTCGTCATTCAATCCATCATTTCTCCAGATTAATTAATAACTCGTAATTTTGTACAATTTAAATAACAGTATTTATTTACGATTTTAATTATTTATGCAGTAATTTTACTCTGCTGTCTGAAATATAATCCATTAATTGTAACATACATACAATAATAATCATCAGAGTGATACCTACAAGCAAATCGAAAAGAATAAAATTTTGAGATTACGTAGACTTAGATTACTATTATACTTTGTCTCTCAATTATTACGCATAAGATCTATTGAAATATATTTAGACAGTAAATTTTATTGAGAACGACGGTATTTACAATATGTTAAATATATTTTAAATAGCTATAAACCGAGTAATATATATTTTCTCTCACTGTTCTATAGCATTTAATGATATTACTAATTATAAATAATAATATATATAAAAGGGCTTAGGAAAAAACTGATCACGCAAAATTCAATCACACTCCCTTCATTGAGCTATGCATGTCCATAGATTTTTTTTCAATAAAACGTGTGAGTACACAAATGTTTTAACATACACGGATAAAACATCAACTAAAATACCTAGATCTTACTAAACACACACAGCTGTAACTTACTTTTGCCCATAACACAGAACAGCCAAATACAAGCCTGAAACTGATCAATTAATCCCGTCGTTGACACCTATTATGGTGTAATATACTATTGAATATGTACGGAATATGCAGGATAAACAATGATTCGTAATAAATATTAGTTTTGAATTCATAAATATATAGAGGAATCTTCATTAAAACATTTAAAACTATATTAAAAAAGAAAATTGTTGTCATTTTTTTAATAAACTACTTATTAATCTCAGTTTGGTCCGCGCCACTGTTTTCTATCTAGCGAGGCGGAGCGATTTCGAATGAATTTGTCGAGCGGTAGAATGCGACGAGCGGGGCGGGGCGGCGCGAGAAGTGGCTGCCCCCACCCAGCTTTCAGTACGTAATCTTCATTAGGAGGAAGTGCTCGCTCGATTTGTTTGATTTTGAGAATAATGTCGTCCGATTCCGAGGTGTCCTATGAAGAAGAAGGAGATGAACTTTCCGTAATGAATCTGATCCGAGCCGTCAAATCTCGGCCAGTAATTTGGAAATTGAAGCATCCTCTTCACAATAATGTGCGCGAAACGGCCAAAATTTGGCAGGAGATACAAAAGAAATTTCCAAAGTTTTCAGGTACTAATTTTTTCATTCTTTCTTCATTAAAAAATAGCTACTCAAATCACTTTTTCTAAAACTCTTGTTTAAAACATTATTAACAAGCATTAGTCTTGATGATCACAAAAATCTGGGCTCAATTCGATTTCAGATAGCGCGGTCGCAAACTTACGGTCTGACTATGGATTTAATATTCGATTCTCTATGCATAATAGTTATTTTAATTTCTTTGCTTTTCGGAATATTTGGCGCATTGATAATTTGCCAGTATACTTATTCGATATACAATATTTACATATAGTACGGAAAAATCTTTTATAAGGATGGTAATCACACATTTTGCCAAAAATTTTAGGTTAAAAATACGCAAACCATGAGAAGTAGATATATCTTTAAGGGAAACATCGATTGTCTATTTTTTTAAATCTCTAATATGAAGAAAATCACCGAAGTTGTTTGAATAGTACGAAAGTAACAATACCATAAGGATTGTATTTATAGAAAGACCAGATGTGAAACTTTAGTTTAATTTTCGATCAGTTTCAGTTTTTTTTTTAAATTATCGCATGTTGTTCAATATCGGACTGAAAAAAAGAATTAGAAATTTTATAAACATTATGCTATCGTATATTTGTTATCTTTTTTTACAGTTACAACACTAAAAAAGAAATGGAAAAATGTAAAAGATCAATTTCGCAAAGAAATAAAAAAGTATCCACCGCGAGACGGTCAAGAAGCAGGAGTAGTCCAAAAATCATCCTGGCTTTACTATGACGTGATGCTTTTCATTGAAAGTGAAATGGGACCTAGAAAACCTTACAATATTTTTGATGACGACCCTTTAAATGATACAAATAAATCAATCACCGCTGAAGTCGATCAGAACGGAGCATTTCCAACTGTGGACGAAGAAACGGAAGATGTACCATTACATAAACCAATCTCTGCATCTACCAAAAAGAGGAAAATTAATGATTCTTCTTTAAAGGATGTCTTCATTGAACTTGAAAACAGGAAGATAAAACTCTTGGAAAGAAATCTTGAAAGCAAAACCTCTCAATCATTTAAAAATTCTGACGACTATCATTTCTTTATGAGCCTTATGCCTCAGATGGTTTCAATGACAACTGTGAAGAAATTACGTATACGCAGTAAAATGATGCAAGCTATAATTGACGAGAGTGATGACGCCAATGTTTGAGGAATACTTTTTTGGATAATCTTCTCTTTTTGTCTCTTTAATTTAGAAGATTTCTTCATTTGCGGATAATGATAATGATTGTGACCCTCCACTATTTTGGTTTTAACATCTTACTTCATCTATCATCTATTTTTTAAATTTTATTTATTTATTCGTAAATCTAATCAATCTAATATCTATATTGTAATAATTTGATTAAGCACGTGTGCAATTATTTTATATTATTAATAAAAGAACATTCCTTGGAGTTAGGTTGATTTGATGTTTCTTTTTTCATCGAGAGTACTTAATCAATATAAATTATTTATGTGTAACACTATATAACACAACATGTACAGAATATTTACACATATAAGAACAGTGATAAACGATACATCGTTTTACAATATCTGTGAAAAAATTATTATACAACACAATTTTAAGTAAATATTTGGTAAAATTTCCCCATTTCTGTTTTGATTGTGTTGCCACATAGCTCCTACATCATTTCATAATTGATTTCACAACGTCTATCATAGAATGTTTTTTTTTGTATTTGTATGATTAAATATATTGCCAGAATATGTATGTGTAAGTTTACTTTGAAGATTTGTCGGAATATTGAATGATTATTTATTATGTGGCAGCTAAAGTTTTTTGCAATATAATGTAAATTTGATATCAGTAGCGGTACTGGAAATAAGCTTTAAAGAAGGCATATCGTCTAACATAAAATGTATAATAATATCTGAAAAATAGTTGTCAACTCTTTGCTAGACAGGGTTAAAATCCTTTTTATTGCAATGGCAATGGTTCAATGGTTCAATGGAACAAAAATGTATTTTTTCAACGTTTCATGAGATTTAGGCGACAGAAAATCGTTTTCACTGATTGAGAAAAAATCAATCATTACCTATAATATAACAATACCTTTTACTTGCTCAACAACACAAAGGATATTTCAACAACGAATAATTTTAAAATAAGTTCAGTAATGTTGGTGTTGAATAAACCTTTGAAGATTTTCAAGACAATTCTATCTATGGAAATATGCTCTTATATTTTTGAGGATCGTCTATAAATACAATGAAACTATTAACTCGTCGACTAATAATTTGAGACGTCAGCAGTCAGTTAATGAATAGAATTTTTTTGTGGTGGTTTATTTTGGTCGAAGAGTCAACGTTTATGGTGTTTACAGGTTCGAAACGAATAACTTCAGATAAAATAGGTGGTTAATTGTAATCAACATCTTATTGATTGAATTGGCATTTACTTGGTAGAACTCTATTTAGTTATAATACGGTGAAAAAATAACAATGTATTTTAGTTCTACAAAAATTTTATAAGGTATAGTTGATAGCTATTTTGGCTCACGCCATCGTCAGAACTATGCTTAAACACAGCGCTTTTCTACACAGTTATATATATATGCAAATGTTCATTTAAGCATAGTTCTGACGATGGCGTGAGCCGAAATAGCTATCAACTAAACTTAATAAAAAAATTGTAGAACTAAAATACATCGCTATTTTTTCACCGTGTAGTAAACGTCTTCTTTAGTTTTTCAAATATCTTGATTTTTTTCTGGTTTATGAGCATGTTTTGGCTTAAGCAAGATGTTTTCGATTATTATCATTATCATCGCAGCGGAACATCGTCGATGTTCCGACGAGAAAAACAGAGTCGGAGTCGAAACGAAAAATAATTTGATATTGCACTTGCGTGCATTTTTATTCGGCTATAAAAATTCCCGCATGGGCGAACGCTGTAGAAGCGTGTTTGTCGCTAATCATGCGAGGACGACCAGTCGCGTCGCGTTCTGTCGACAGTCGACGGACGTTTTCCGCGAGCCAGTCATAGATAATGATTATTACGTGCAACGTAAAATCCGTGCGGCGAGCGAGATCACGCAGCCACGCTCACGCCCTCTCTTTTACTCGCGGGCCTAAAGATCCGCTGGCGTGATGGGGAACGACAACCCGCGTCATGCGAACGGCGCCGTCCGCAATGCGCCCAGTCGTAATTGCAAGATGTCCAAATTGTCTAATAAAATTACAGTGAAATCCTGAGTTAATATGCCGGGAATTCACGTTTGTCAATTTAAAAGCATAATGCATAGTCCCGTTTGATTCAAGTACATTTAATACCCGCATTGACGTTTTTATTTCGCGCAATTGGCAACTTACATATTATTTAAAATTCTACTGTTTTTTTTTTCTATATTCTTTTGCTAAATTAAGTTTTTATTACGAGATTACCAGCTTTAAAGAAATACGCGACCAATCTTTATACAACACGGTGAAAAAATAGCAATGTATTTTAGTTCTACAACATTTTTATGAAATATAGTTGATAGCCATTTCGGCTCAACCATTGTCAGAACTTTGGCGTGACATAGACGATGGCGTTTGCGAAAATTTTGTAGAACTAAAATACATTGCTATTTTTTCACCGTGTTATAAAAGAGTTCTATAAAGTAAATGCCAATTCAATCAATAAATTTTTATATAAATTTAGTGGATCCAACTACCCACGACTGTTTGCGCGATTCAGAAGGTTTATTAAGTCCTGGAAAAATGTGGAATTTTCCGACTCTCTGCCTCCCCTTTTCAGAGAGCGTAAAGAAAGTACATTTTTCGGGTACATGATCAAGTGGTCAAAGTCGATTGCAGTGGTCCCCAATACATACGTGCAGACTTTTAAGTTGATTTTCCAGACGATTTATTATTCTGCACGAAGCGAGATTAGCTAACCACTCGCGCTGTCTTATCGTATACGTATATACGTATACCTTAATGAATATAGAGTTTGAGAAACCATATATCAAGGTGTTGTATAAAAACTCCTGTTAGCTCTATTGGCAGATAAAATGCTGCAAATCGGGAAAGGATGTGATCAAAAACGGCATTCAATATAGTTTTGATTAGTACCTTTAGATGTAGTTTAAGTCCATCAAATCAATTCTATCTTGTTTATCCACTTTTTATAACTATACGGCAATCGCTATTATATATGCAGCACCAATAGAATTTTTTTAACATTACTGTGGTTGACGAAATCAGGACTGAATGTACCGAAAATGGAATAAACACTATTTCTACTACTATCAAGCGATTACTATAATATATCGTCAACCAAATGTTTATGATTCGCGCTGGCGTGACGCGCCATGTTACGCGTGCGCACCACGCAGAGCGAGTCCCCACTTCAGTCAATCGTTGCGTGTTGCGCTGCGCGCTTTGTCATTATGGAGTCGAGAAATTTCAACCGCATTTTGGACGCCAAGCTGATTGAAATGGTTCGCGCACGACCCTTCTTGTACAGAATCAGCGACTCTAACTACAATCATGTTTACTTAAAGGATGAGGCGTGGACGGAAATCTCCAATGAAGTAGGAAAACCTGGTAAGTATTATTATTCTGAAGAACATATAGATAAGTTGAGTACTGACTGCAGTGCCGTAGATGCGATACGAAACAGGGGCTCAAATAAAAAAATCTAGAACTCCAACATTTTTATATTAAACTATGCTGTATATTATTTTATAAAGTGAAAATTATTTGCATTTATCAATATTAAGCCCCGAGAAAATTTCATAGGTTTAAAACAAGCTTATTTAATTTGTTGATTGAATTGGCATTTACTTGGTAGAACTCCATTATAACACGGTGAAAAAATAGTAATGTATTTTAGTTATATACATCGTCATTGTCAGATAATTCTGACGATGGCATGAGCCGAAATAGCTATCAACTGTATCTTATAAAATTTTTGTAGAAATTATGTACATTGCTATGTTTTCATCGTGTTATTTAATTCGGTGTACTTGTTTAATTCATTTGATTTATGTACATGTTAAATAAATTATGAAATAAGATACAAATGCTCAATAATTAAAACATTAATTTCTGATAATAATTATAATCAAAATTATCTCTAGCATCAACCCATAATATAGCGTAATAGGTTAATATCCAACGGAATATTGGTATTAAAAAAGTAATTCAACGTTAGACGAATTGTACCCAAAACAGAGAAAAATTAAATTTTATAATTTTGATATGTTTTAATATATTTTAATATATGAAATAATAATTTATGTATTATTTCTAGGAAGTTTCTTTTTTGTTTGATCTATACAATCCAGTTACTATACAATACTAATCAACAATTATTACTTTTTTTATTTTATTTAAGACTATTTTAACAGATTTTGTTTGTCAATATGTTCAATCTAATCATATATTCTTCTTAAGTTGTAGATTGCAAAACTAGATGGAGAACAATCCGTGACTCGTACAAAAAGAATAAAAGAAAACAGAGACTTGGTTCCAAGTCAAAATATAACGACAGGAAATTAAAATTTTTGGACGCCTCGTTCAGACCAACTTCACAAAACCTTGTCGAAGTAGACATTCCTCCAAAAAAACAAAAAAAAAGTCGCCTTGTAAAAAAAGAAAAATCGCCAGAAGTTAAAGAAAAGTTGAATGTAATACGAGAAAATATGGTTCCAAACACAATATTAGTTGAGAATCCAGAACATCCAATTCAGACATTCTTCAAAAGTATGGCATCAACAGTTATGACGTTTCCCAGTTATCTGATAGCAGAAACTAGACTGAAGGTATGCAACATGGTAACAGAAATGGAATTGCGTGCAATTGCGGAGATGTCTCAACAATCTTTAGCTTCACCTTATCTCATATCTGAAGGATCTGCCGCAGCCGCTTCTGGTTCTTCGTCATCTTCATCAAGTCCTGGTGGTAATAATCCTAATGAAGAATATGACGAAATTCAAGATAAAAAAGATCCAATTGCTTTTGGATGAGCTATGGAAATAAAGCGATTGTGTAGACTTATTAAATTTTACTGCAAATTGATGTGGTGCGACTAAAACATTGTTTCTACAAAAGTTTTTGGTGATTGTGGCCTTTAAAAATGAAATCATCTTCATTTTGGATCTGTACACTCATCTAATCTTTTTCGTTCAACATTTACGTTTCTTACAATAATTAAGTATTAGCTTATCGGCATAATTTACTTTTTGAATAAAGTAAAAATAGAATCGGTTTATATAATATCGTTAATCTGTTACATTGCCATTATCAATGCAGATTAGAATTGTTTGTGGGTTTGCTACTAAACGAGCAAAAAACATAATATATTGCCGCTCTCATTTCGAACTAGAGGGGATATATACATTCTTTAAATAACTGTAGACTAGTTAGCTAGTTTAATTATTAACTCATTACAATTTTAGCTCTTTTTATAAATTAAATGATGACGTTCTTTTGACAGATATTTGCAGAGAGTATTGAAAATAAGTCAAACATCTCTGTGTACAGCGTTATTCAAAGTAAACAGTCGTATGCGAATCTATTCAATCCAAATCTATTCATTGTTTCTGAGGTAATGCTAAATTGCAAGTCACTAATATCAATAATAATGTAAATTAAAAATACATTTTAAAATAATATATAAAATACATTTCGGTTTTAACACTATACCGATCCCCGACTTATACTTAAAATTATTCATTCAACAAATATATTGATACATCAATGAAAAAGTATACTACCTTCGGAACATTATAAAGTTAAGCCTATACATCACAGTGGTTATTGAAAATGCATTCCTGGTAATAGGAAATTATATATGAGATAAAAATATTTTTTTTTTCGATTGTTAAAACCGGAGTCGAATTAGCGTAAGGTAAAGTCAGATTTCATAAGTTTTTCAACGAATCTAATTAATATATTCGTTTTACAGTCTTCAGCGATGCATTAATCATATTGTTGTCGACATACATATATATTATTATATAAACGCTTCTGGGTTTTTGTTAGAATTTTCTTCATGCGTCTACCGAAAGTCTATTGTTACTGATAATTTTACTTGTACATACATGATAATATAATATGTATATGCTTTAATAATTTTGTATTCCAGAAAAAGTTTTCGTTATTCTTATCACTGATGTGATAAAACTTCTATCATATAATGTAACTATGATTATATTAGTTTTATATATTATAAAAATATAATTGATAAAAAAGCTTTTGAAAAAAATAAAAAAAGTATTTAGAATATATCATATTTCTTATTTATGACCTTAAACTGTCCTGCTTTAATCAAATTTTTGATTAAGGGTCTAACCCAGCCAAATTTTTTTCTGGCTCAGAGCTTTTATTAAGTTTCTACCAATACTGAGGAGTCGTGTAAATAAAACATATTTCTTCTTCAATATCCTGCCAATGTTAATGCAACATTCACTTTACGCCTTTTTGCTTTATTTGATAGTAATATAAATCCAACATAAGTGAGCTAATCTTTTTTACGTTAGGCGTTTCTTAGTCAAAAGTGATATGCATAATGGGTATAATAAACAATCGACAAAACCTGCTTTTTATTATTTGAAAGCATTTATATGGTTACAACTTGTTTTATGAGGATATTTAAATGTATTCAACGTCTGTTAACATAATATAACACACAACCAGATATTTAAATCATGTTCAGATATGAAAAACTGGGTTAAGCGACTTAATAGTTCAAAAATAAATACCATTTAAAAATCAGTTAGTTGACACTTATTGAATATATTAATAACTAGTTACTCTACAAGAATAGATTGATTTATATAGCATGATCAACATTCTGTTTTTTTATAATTAGGTCAGTTGTTTGTATTAATTATTTGTTGTAAAGAAATTGTGAGCCAAATCGCTATATACAAAAACAAGTTTTGTCAAACCATATTTAAATTCCATCTCAAGAAGTTTTGTAATAATAAATTGTAATTATTAATAACTTTATTTTAAAGATCGTTAATCATAACAAATGAAACTATATTATCAAGATCGGAAGTTGGCAACATCTTTTTTATGTGAATACAAAAAATGGTACAGTTTTACCTTAATATAACGAATTGATGTATATTATAAGCGAATGTCGACAGAATAAAATGAAGAAAGCTTTTCCCGATGAGATGTTTTCTTAACACGACCGGTGATGTTACCAAAAATGATTTCAAAATAGTTGGTTTTTTGAAATAATAAAACATTGATGTACGAAAGGCTCAATTTCATCCTACGATAAATTTAATTAATTGTTGATATATTATTCACATGCAATGACTACTACAGTATTATACTGTACTTAATTATGAGAACTTATCAAATGTTAAAATATAAATCGCTGTGTTATTAATGTGTTAATATTTATATCATTTGTAGTAAGCTTTGGTCGATATATAATGGACTTTTTTTTACTGGATGCAGGTATACTAGACACCACTAACACTGGTGATATGTAATAATTTGAATTATCTCCCATCACGAATACCATCTCTGTGTTATGAGTAGAGGACTACGTAAAAAATACATGAATTTAATAAAAGGTGCACGTTATAATTATATTTCCAAAAGCTATATAAAGAAGACCAACGCAATGGCGTGCATCGTATAAGATGATAAAATAATAATGCAATCCCAAGCATAACAGCATACTGAGAAAACTATTAAATTACCGTGCGGTTAAGTTTGTTTTGATAATAGCTTTTTACATTTTGTTTCAAGTTTACCTAGTCTTCCCCAGTGACGTCCTTATTAAAATGTACATATTTTTTTGAATTGTTAGATTGCTTGATAAAAATACGAATATAATATAAATAAAATACAAATGAAAAATTTCATTGGAATAATAAAAACATCAACTTAGAAAATAACTATATAATACCTCTACAAGACTAGAGACAAGCAGCATGTGCGAGTGAATTCTTGAACTAGAGATTTTCTTTGACTATTTAATTTAAAAAAAGCCTTATATTTTCAACTATTAGAATTTCACAAAATTGACGGTGTCAATGTATTTAGGACAAGAATTTCAATGTTTAAATACATAGTGAGCTTATTTTCTGAGGAGGAAAAAGAAACTTTTTATTACGGTACCTAAACTGAATCTACTGTATTGATATTGAAAAAATGTTGAAAAAATCTTTAACGGTGGTAAAATCGTTTTGACATATTCTTCTTGCATGCTTGAGAATTATTAATCATTACTGTGTTTTACAAAGCTCTTGGGAATATGTATAGTTGTTTTTCAATTTTTCTGATGTATTTTTTTGCATGTCGTGGTGATATTTTTGAACTAGTTCAATTTTTGTTTATTGATGTTTTGATTTTTTCCTTCACCCTTTCTTTAAAACGAGATCAAAAAGTCTTCATTAAAATTTTCCTTACATCCTGAACATCAACAAAAATCTAAAGAATTCCCCATAAGGAATAAGGTAATGTCTTTTCAATATTTATTAATTATATTATCAGATACTTTCACGCCTCTGCAAGTTGTACTGTCACCGAAAAAAGTTCTTTCTTGGCGGTTATCTGTTAAACAATAAAAAATTCAACTCTTCACTACTGTCATCTTCATAAACCATATCTAAAAAAAAACAATACGAAACAGACGGTCGGCGACATTGTGGCAGCTACCTTCCGTCACGTACGTCAATGTACTGTATCTCAATATTAAATTACTGCTTTTAGTGGGTTCTTCTTTTAGTAAAATACAATATTGTGTTTACGTAAATAAATATTTTTTTAAGCTACATGCTATCAGGCATGTTCAATATTGCTGATAGAATTCCGAGAACATGTTAAATATAATTGATCATAGGGAATATTTGTTTACTAGTGTATACAAAACATTGAGAGTAAATATTTTCACATAAAAAATACGAGGGATTGCCGAGCAAGTATTTTTATGCATATTTTACCCATTCAGTGTTAAAGTCACATTTGTTGCGACGATAGATTGCAATATGACGAGAGTTGATACCCTAGAAATATAAGTTTGTTAACAGTGTTGACACATCCGTATACAAGCTAATTTTACTTAACAAAATAAACGTCACAGCACTAATTATATTTTAACACCGCCATTAATTCATATTTTGAAGATTTTAGGTGCTAGAATATCAATAATGAGGTTACGCAGGTAATGAGTTAACTATTATTTTCCATAGAGTAAAATTTGATGTTTTTGTTCCACATTTGATAATTTATATTCTGCATATATATATACACAATACAGAAAGATATATCGCTTTTTGGCTGTAACAGTGTCCCTGTAGTGTGTAACACTGTTTTGTGATTGCATGCAATATTTTGATTACAAATTGTAATGAATTTCTGTGTTTGGTGTATTAGCCTAGTCGATGTAGTCGGTTTGACGATAGGCCATTAAATAAGTTAATGTTAAACGTTAATACAGCTGCAATCTTGAATCGTGGTATATGCTTCATAGATCATATTTTAATGAATGCGGTATCGTATCCAGTTTTGTTTAATCAACTATTTTTCTTTTCTTCAGTTAAGTGGTATTATTTCTAAGCGTATTATGTATAATATTTCGTTGAATTTTCTGTCCCTTGTTCATTAATCACAAAGCTTATGTCTAAAGTTTGTAGTTATTAAGTTTTGTCAAATACTTCAGCTAGGATTAAAGTGTTATAGCATTGTTGCGTTACTAATCTAACCCATCCAAATTACACATCAATTCAGAAGATGTGATTGCATTCTTAAAAGAATTTGAGATTAGTATTCATGTATAAAGTTTTATATAAAATTTTGAGCGCGTGTATCCGATTGATCGAAATTTTTCTCTTCTGTTGCGTGGTTTAAGGGTTTGAATCTCAAACACGTTTTCAAAAATTGAAACCTATATTTGTCCGAGAGAATGATAAGATTTCAAAACACGTAAATGTTAAAGAAAGCTATATTTACTACACGACTGTTCTCTCTCACCTATACGAATATAAAAAAAGAGGCATGATGGGAGCGATTAGCTTAAGCATAGTAAAATTCTAACTAAACTCATCTCCGTATGGTGCCTTTCTCTAAAAAAGAGGTTGGTCGAATACCTACTAATTCTCACATAAAAAATGCCTTGGAATTTAATCACCAGTTCAAATACTCTACGGTACTTACGTACATATTTCGAAATAAAGCTTAAATAAAAAGTAGAAAAAGATTTTTCCGATTATTTATATACAAAAGACTATACCACGGAAAAATATCATTTTGTCGCTAATTGGACAAAGATAAATATAGGTAATTAGATTCCTAAAGGTCAATTGTAAATTTTAACTAAAATCTTATTGTCATTAAAAATATTACATAAATACAATGGCAAACCCTTGGACGCAACATAATTTGATTAGAAAAATCTTCTTAAAAGATTTAACAAAAGAAACACGGTGTTATTAAACTTAAATTCAAACTTCTAAGGGAAATATTAAATTTAATTTTAACAGCAGTTGACAAAATTCGTTAGGAATCTCCTTTTATCCTTTTGGTTTAGAGACGTAGCCTAGAAACGTAAAAAAATATGAAAACTGTTAAAAGTTAGTTAGAGTGACTGTGTATCTAAACTGACGTTATGACTCACGTTTTGAATCTCGATGTATATTAAAAGACTATTAATGGATTGCAGGCATGAGATCAAAACTAATTTACGAATAAGGCTTACACTTACAAATATACAAAATGGCGCATGATTAATAGTCGACATTACAATTAGATTGCTAAGAATGTGCTTTGAATAGGTATATTATTCTGTTAAATAAATTCAAAGGGAAGTACATTATACACGCATGTCAAAAGCATTACTAAATGGAAAAATATGTAATCTTTTTAAAGACAAAATGAATACTGAATGAGTACTGGCGAAATAATAGAACAAAGCTTTGACGTGTCGTAATTTAGCCTATTTGAATTCATATGAAATAATAAGAATCAAAACATATATATATATTTGAATGATACAGCTAAACATTTTCTTTTATCTCGACTTCTACGTCAGTGTAAAATTCGTGGAGCAATGTTCCTTAATCTGGGTTGCGACTGATGTTTCTAGCTGTTGGGCATGCGATCTATAGCCGTCAAATTAAAAAAATAAATTATCTGAATTAAGTATAATACTTTTGGAGCCTATGATAAACTGGAAATGAATAATACTTTGACCACTTTTGATGTGTTAACTGTCACTTCTTGGTGGAACTGCATTTTATTTTAAATAATAAAAACATGTTTTTTTGTACTTTTTCCACAATTTATTATTTTTAAGGTCAGGACTGGTTTCGCTAATCACGAGGATTATCAACTGATACAATATATATTACAAAAAAAAAATGATTACACGTTATCACTGAGAGGTCCTAACAATTTTACTACATTTAGAATAATATTGTATACCAGTATATTATGCAACTCTGAATTTTTAACCCAAATTTTTATTTAAATAGACTTTTAATTTGTATTTCATCAGTTGATAATGCTCGCGATGAATGAAAGCGGTTCTGGTCATAAAAATATTGAATTGTGGAAATAGTATTAAGATATGTGTTTTAACTCTTCTATTCTTACGCATATTTGGATTCGAAAGATCGATTAGTATGGATTGCATTTTGTGTATTTTAATTTTTAAGACTAGCTCTTATTAAATAATAAATATATGCGCGTTTATATAATAAATATGGCAGTTCAGAAGCCGGTAGGGGTTGCTTAAGTTATTCATCATCTATTTATTAAAAAAAAAATATGTTCACATATCTGTATATGTATTTTCGTTTCTACAATTGTAATTTATACTGTTATGAATCAACTTACGTATACTCTCAATATGTCTTTTACCACCCGCTAGGAATTGACTCAAAGTTTTAGTTGGTTACGTCTAAAACTGAGAGGCTATAAATGCTTTCAAATTATTGTCAGAAATGTATCTAACTGTGATCTTAAGTGGACTTAAAATGATTTAGGATTATTTATATGAAGCTTCAATACTTTGAAATTCACAGAATTGTTTTGGGTCACCTTCATTGTCTATATTCGGACGTCCTCAGAGGATGTAATGGGTGATGAATAAATAGCTTTTCGTGATATACCAGATTTACAATACACTTTAAGTCGACCGGACATACTGTAAGATCTTGGTAACGATATTACGGGTTGTGTTACACTGATATATTGCAATATCTGTTTTTACCTTCCATGATTGCGAGGGCGGTATATAGCAATTTAGAAAACGGGAGACTGACCTACTCAAAACTGACCTTACAATAAATGATTGAGTATACAGGTTATTCCCAACTTACGACCGAGATACGTTCCTGGACTTTGGCCGTAAGTCGATTTTCATACAAAATTTGTATGTATTCGCTTATGTTTTTTGTCTAAATCTATTGCATTTCTTTATCACATCTACTCCGTTTGTCAGCCATTATGGGCACGATTTATTGATAATTCACTTCAGAAATTGAATGGGTATATGTATTATTTATATCTTATTATATTAATGTCTATCAATGACTAAGTTCAAAAACACTGTGTTAACTGGATTATGCATAATTTAAAAACAACGAAGGGAAGAAGTGAGAAACAAATGAAATTCCTAGCGCGCATCCGCGATCTACTGACCGGCAGGAGGTATTGTATTTATGGCATCATCTTTGTTTACGAGTGAATCAGGGTTGACAAAGGCGCAGCGTAATGCATTTTAGCAAAAATACTGTTTTTTTTGGTCGTGAGTGCAAATGGTCGAGGACTACATGTACAATGCTATAATTATTCGTTATCTCTTAATTTAGCTTTTTTTTATTTGGAAAGATTAGGAAACGAGAATAATCAAGATTTAATTGATCATAATATTAACTTACATGTTTTTGTCACTGTTGCAATGAATGACTTTATTAAGTCATTCGTAAACGATTTAATCAAAAAATATTCTTTTAATCATGTATCAACAATTTAAGTAACTAACAAATTATTTTCGGACGCTTTTTTGAATTAATGAGAAGACTGTTGTTAAGTTACTTTATTGCAGAAACCTGTTCAAAATAATCTTTTAAATTATAGCAGTTGTTTGTTATTAATAACACGGTGAGATAATTCTGACGATGGCGTGAGCCGAAATAGCTATCAACTATATCTTATAAAATACAAATAAAAAAATGTCAAAAATTTCACCGTGTTATAATGAAGTTCTACCAAATAAATGCTAGTTCATTAAATAAATTAGTTATTAATATTTACGGTGTATTATATGTAAAATATTTCCCTTGAATAATTGTTAATCGAATCTGTAAAAGTCCAATCCAATTTATTTTTGTAAAAAATCTTTTTTTGTCTCCGCAGCAGATGTGAAATAAGCCGTTTACATTTAATTAATTGCTACACAGCGTACATTACTATGAAGTAATACATTATACTTTAAAAATATATCCCTCAGTATTGCGCGAAATAGCAGCACGACCATGCCCCCAATCCCTTCCCGTCTTTCTTTGCCTGATGGGTATTGCGTATTCACGGACAAGCGGGGCAAGTCCTCTGAGTAGAGAATACAGGGGGAATTCATTCAATTAGTGTCACTTGACAACAAAAATGTTTTATTTTTTAATGTCGCGCGCAGCGGTAAGTGTACCCAGGAATCCGAACTATACAGTACCGAACAATTTACCAAAAAATATTCGTTTACAGCGGAAATATATTATATCAAATAGATTTAAATATTTTTACTAAACTTCTTCCAAAAACACGACTTTAGTAATTGTATTATATGTTGGCATATAAAAATCTATTAGATTCATTTTAGGTTCTACGCTCAGAAGTCAAGAACAATTTTTATTCCATAATCACAGTTTCGACTAATTGAATTGATTAAAAACGAGTTTCCTTTATTTTCAAATGAATGTAAACAATAAAACTGAAAATTTACTTGCATTTAGTCAAAATGCCGAAATAGATGAAAGTATATCTTAATTAAAATAAAATCCGAAAGAATTGGACCCAGTATGATTGAAAAAGTTTGACTTGTAATTTTCAATGACATGTTGCCGTTCTAGATGATAATTTGAGGAATCGATGAGTGTTGAACTCATTGCAAAAATACGTGAGTTGTATAATCAGAATACACAAATAAAAGAATGAGCTATCTTACAGACCATCTCTATCGATTATAGTTATTAAATTGAAAAGTATACATATGATTGCCAATGATGAAAACGTTAAGAAAATCTATTGATTGAATTGGCATTCACTTGGTAGAACTCCATTATAACACGGTGAAAAAATAATGTATTTTAGTTTTACAAAATTATTTTTTTAAGATATAGTTGATAGCTATTTCGGTTCACGCCATCGTCAGAACTATGCTTAAACGAACATTTGAATATCTATATATAGCTGTGTAGAAAAGGTACACAATACATCTTCTCTCCTGTTTTAACGAGCTAGCTTCTTTCTTACTAGCACTAAAACAAACAAAAAAATTCAAAAATTGTAAGTAAAACTAAAAAGACGGCTATATCAATAAGCTTACATATGGCACGAAAATGGATTGTTACAGAAACGAAACTGCCCCCTGTAGTGGATTGAGCAATACATTTCTATTTTTTCACCGTGATAAGAAATTCTATCACAAATTATAATTACAAAAGTAGTAATAAGCAATTTTGCTAATATAGGAAAATTGTGATGGACATAATCAATATCTTTGTTTCCTTGGATATATTGGAAGGTTCATATATACCTAGCTTGTATCTTAGTTTTCATAATATTCTTTTTTCTGATATAATGTTTCAAATAGAAATGATTCTGATGGAAGTGTATTCTCTATATACCGTATTTTAATCGTCTTTTTCGACTTGTTTGCAAACAAATTGCCCCAGGCAAAATATTTCCCGTCTCCCCCTTCTTTCAAGAAGGATTAGTTAGTTCGGCGAGGTGCGCTGATGAATATTTCATTTTCCCCAGTTGCTCCCAGTCACGACGCTTTTCCAGAGCGGGGTTGGGGGGAGCTGCACACTTTTGTCACAATCTTTTTGTTTCAAATATTTAAAAACATGGCAGCATGACTTAGAACGTAAAAAACGTGTTATCCTTTAGCAAAAAATTCACAGGACTTTCGAAGTTTGCATTATGCAGAGAAGCTCATATATTTTTTATCTGTTTTTTTGTAGCAGTGTGGTTTACATATTTAATAAAGTATTTCATAACGAGTTAGCTTTTCAATGGCTATACTATTTTACTGCGCAGTTAGACCCAACCTGGGCAAACTTTAAAAATGAATACCCGTATGAGGAATTCACAATGAACGGTGGGTTGCTATAAACGACATAGAAGTTATTCTTAAATATAAAATATTAATTTCATTAAAAAGGGTCTCATGATAATATGAATTATTTATTAATAATTATACGTTACAATATTTACAAAATATAAATTTATTGCTTTTACAACGTTGACATAATATATTTGAACATTTAGTGTAGGACATTTAACAAATACACAGCAAACAATCATCAAAGATTGCAAGCCAAGTAAGCTCATGAAACATCCACTTTAACTGAAAAACAGTATTCGCCTGAACTAACTTTGTCCACATGGAATATGTCGACATCCGAAGCAATACTGTTGAATATTGTTAATGCTTTTACCATTGGCATCCCCATAGGCAGACTTGTTCTACACTTTGAAAGAACAAACAAATTATGTCCACGATTTCTTAAAAAAAATATTCGGAACGTACTAATTGATATTATTAAGGATGGAAGAATTCTCATTTTGGCCTCGAATTAGTCGAAAGAAATATGTGGCTAGATATATTTGTCTTCGATTTTTCAAACTATAAAAAGTGAACATACGTAAAAGAAAGTCAGTTGAATAAAGCTACGGATAGAATCCATATGCCCTTAAGTAAAGAAGTCTTAAAAATTTCTTCTGAAACTTTTCCACCATAAGGGTTGATGATTTGTTAATGATTTTTTAACAACGATTTAAATTTAAGAAAAGGTTGTACAAAAATAAATAAATATTCTACATTTTTTCGACCTAAAAGTTAATACAGGAAGAGTAGCTAACAGCACTCTTTCGTGTAAAATATAATTTTATACTTTTAATATTCTACCATTATATAAATGAAATTAGCAAACAAAAGCAAGTAAAGAGATGTTGTTTTTTGTTTTAAAATTAATCAGTATTCTTATTCTCAAATATTCCTACAAGTAAATCAATAAATCGTTTTACCTTTATATTTTACTTTTCCCAAAAAAAAAGAAATCGTATTAGTGGAGCCACCCTTAGACAAGTGAGCGATGTTTATTATATTTTATTATATTTCACGAAATGTTGTGTATATTTTTCTCTTGCGACAGCTGGTAGTTGGTGAATGTACCATTGTATCGTTCTTTTATCCATAAAGTGTTATATGTGGATAAATAAAAAAAGTATTGGAGTGAAAAGCAATTTAATCAGTGAATCGATGGGTTTCTTTTGTTTGCCAAGCTATCACACATCGAAAAAACTTCCATAAATAGTGACGAAGCATAATATAAACTGGCATAGACCTATAACAACCGGAGTTTCTCAAAGTGTGGGACATCCCTTATTAAAAGGTTGCATACAGAGCACCCCATTACAGACCGTTTTTATGTTACTCGTTTCGTTATTAGAAGACCTTACTGCATAACTCGCCCTAAAATCGATTTCATGTTTAAAATTGAAGATTTTTCATTACTAGTAATAAAATATAAAAATGTTTGAAATTCTTTAATTTAGCATTCAAGATGATATAATTACATCGTCCATTATTTAAATTGTATTTTTACGAAAGTAGTAATGACACAACTTACTATTTTTACTAGATAAAATTAATAGAATATTTGAAGATAAAAACCAAAAGGTTATCTTATTAATTGGTTTCTCAATCGATTAAAATGAGATACAGAGACAGCGAATTGTTTTCAGCAACATTAGATTAATTAACATTGCGAATAACTAATTGATTAATCATGGAAACATCTTTTATTTATTTTGAAAGTTGTACGTATCGAGGTTTATTTTAGATTGACGAAGAAAACCGAACAATTAATTATGATAACGGTTAGATTTGGAAAAACCAGCTGAATAGATAAACTAAAAATAATTTCAACACATGTGTGGTTTTTTATGTTCGAGAATATTTTATTAAGCTCCAGTATATAAATATTTATGACATCAAAATATGACGTTCCGTATTGAAAGTCACCAAATTTTTACCGAAAACCTTATCAAACTATATTTATTATTATGGTTTAAATCGAAACATCTCAAACTTTGAGAGGCACTGTTATCGAAGTACGCACCGCCTATTTCTACGTGAATGGCTTTCCGCGATACGAGAAATCACAATAGTTCATTATTTGGCCGCTTGGCTTGTCACAGGGGTATTAAAGTTATGACTTACCCATAATACCAATTCACGTTAATTTATTTTATACCTGCTATAATTATGAATTTGAATACAACATTAGAACCATACGATCAGAAACAGACGATCTTGACAAAGTAAATTCGTACGCTTTTGTCTATATTCTAGTTTTATATTAAAAATTACTCTAAAAACAATACTGTCGCGTAGTTGTCAACGCTACTGGGATCGGTTTCGTCTGTTGTACATTTTTTATCAATAAGGTCATGCATTAATGTTCAAATACATGGATGGATATTTCTTCTTTCCCATGGATTCATAAAAGAGATTGAACGATCTACTAACAAACAGTTCTCATTTATATTCTAAAAGGTAATATAATATATTCATATCGAAGATACAAGAGAATTGACTGTATTTATATTATACCTGAATTAAGAAATCCACTTCAGTTATCAATAAATTTCAAAGGAAATATTATAATCAATTTAATATTTATTATATTTTTATTTTATTATAATTAATGTACCGCAGATTGAACGCTCGTGTTTCTAGTGGACGAGGGTTTGGCAAACGTTTACGTTTGCACAGATAACCCAGTGGAAATGGACAAAAAATATACACAAAAGGGAATATTTGTATACCTTTTTTTATTCAACCCTTGATAAGAACCAAACGCGGAGTTTTTTCAAATCCATAGTATATAATTAAAATTGATGTTGTGTTGAAATTCACGCAACAAACCTGAAAGGGTGGATTGAAAGCTTGCTATCAGATCTGATGCGCGTCTAATTTTGACGCTGTAAAGCTTTTCAATATGCTAGGCAGTAATCATATAAATCGGTTTGTGTTCACTCACTAGGTAGAGCGTAATATATTAATGAAATTAGCATGAATAAGTTATGCAAATCAAAGTATTCGATATAAAGATATACTGATAAAAATGGATAACATACAAAAGTACATTATTGCCTTTACTAACACCATTAGTTTTGAATATATTTTCTATCACATATTCCTGTGTAACATCGCTAATTGACAGCCGTTGAAATAAACCAGACAAAAATTTAAATCTCTTTCCTAATCGAATTTGAATAGTAGCTGATAAAAAATGTTGCTTTGCAGTTGATTTGGTGATACCGTTTTTGTAAGCCATTAGATAATTAGAGAAAGTCAATTTTTGTACAATTTGATTGGAATTATTTTTAAGAAAAGCAGTGAAACAATCAAGATATATGTTTGATGGATTTTTTTTTTGTATTTATTAAGACGTCCGTTTTCCAGTAATTTCTACAATTTTCATTTTTAAAGGGATGAAATAATGGTGAGTTTACGAAAGCGACATTCATCTATTACTACCATTTCAGTACACGATGGTTGTTAAGACTTAGACAAAAAAAAACACATTCATGATATTGTTTAGCCAAATATGCCTGCAATGTACTAAACCCATCAATGTCTTGCTACTATAAATTAACTTAATACCACGAACCGAGATTTGGTATAAAACGGTTGACCGTGTATAAAAATGACAAATGTAATGCATTATTATGATCGGTACATCATTAAGAATTATATGAAAATATCATTTTTAAATGTATTTCCATTCAAATTAATGATAATATTTAAATCAACGTCGAATGAAACTAGCCATCTTGTACAATATCTGTATATAAATTTAATGATTATTTTGTTCTATAAATATTATTCGTGCTTTGATGATAAACTATCACAAGTAAACCGTCGATCCTTGTGGACTCAACTGGTGGAAATAAGCGAGGGCAATAAATAAACCGTCACAGGAGTAGAACGAGGAATAGGCATACTGTGGCCGCGTATATATTTTTATTGCGTTGAGACGGCATTGTAAGCAGACGAGTGCATCGAATTCGGACGGGATTTTTTAATGAAATATTTCCTTATTTAGTACGCCGGGCGTGCGTATAAAACAGAGGTAGTAAACATAACGACTTGTAGTTTTGAAAGTGACGCTTAAATGAAGGTTTTACGGACATTTATTACGATGGAAGTATTACACTTATAATCAACTTTCATAAGTAAAACGCCGTTTTCAACAAAACGTCATATTGCGTAAATATAATACATCAATATTTTTATTGGAAGTATATTTCTAAGTAACTTGATTTCATTCAACGTATTCATCTATGCCTGAACAAAAATATAAAATCTCATTATTTCACATATTGATATCGCGCGATTATAACTAAAACTAACACTAAAAATAACCCAAAATTTTGTATGTGTGCCTACTGTCATATAAGACGAGTTTCTATAGTGCTATTCTTATCTCGGCGCTATAGAAGGGTCAACTGTATTGTGTTCCGGCTCAGAATATTTCTACTTTTATTTTTTAGAACAATTTGGCTTTTTATGATTAATTTTGGTCTAGAGATATATCGGTACTGTGCATCTCTACATTGGGTCAAGAGCGTGAGAAGTATCTAATATTTTATTATAGGATATCGGATTTCGCTTTTATTATATCGGAGTTCTATCAATCCAATTGATATATTTTTATTGTTTCTTAAATGTATGGTTTCTCTCACCTGAACAACAAGTAGGTGGGTACGTGGTTCCACGAGCACGTTGACATGACAAGCGGGTACGTTTCCCGTGAGGATAGGCCTTTCAAACGGGATACAAATCGTTAATAAAAATTACTCTTGAACAAGTCGTCATCCGTGATAGTACTTTATTCATAATTCAACAGAAATTATACTGATATTATTTCTTCTAGTCTCAATGAGGCTTCATTTCATCCTTTACGAATAAGCCAATGGAAATGATCTAATCTTTTCAATAAGCAAAAATCACTATTTTGCCCTTATGGGTATATAAATCTTTTATTTTGTAAGTCATTCGTTTTCACATAAAATACACGTGAAATTACAAATAAACATAGTTTAATCTTGATTTATTTATTTTATCACTCGTTATTGTTAATGGTAAGCAGAGTGCGAAAACAAATGATACGAATTGTTGATATGATCAGAAGAAGAAAACCAATGTTCAGAGAGTTAAGATTCAGTCGATTTCTATGCATAGATTTAGACTTCAATTTTAGCAGTCACAAGAAATGCACTGCTTCGAAATTCAGTTGACAGAAAAATTTGACTGCGGGCTCCTTGAAAATTTAAATTTTGAATTCGAATTCAGAATACAAATGGCCGCCTGCATTGTAAATAGTCGCACATCGTGGCAGAGTTTTTAATGAACTCTAGAATTTGTAAAGATACGGTGTGCACTTTATTAGATAGATTTTTGCTCCCTTCGAAAACGTTAACGTTTTTTAATGAACCAATATTGAAAACTGGCGGTTGCCTGTTTAGCATCCAACGGTCTATTGATAAGGATACACGAAAAAAGGTTTTAAATGAGAACATTTCTTTTTATATGGATCATAGTTTTATTTCAGTAAAATTAATTAAAATTATTAGTATATCACCAAATTTTGTTTTATAAAAGTATTCTTTCTTTTTTTATGGTTTATAATTCAAATTCTTAGAGACAACTGAAAACAAAATCTTTATAAAACGGTACCCAAAGAACCCGTTTTTTTATAATTTAGTTATCTGCAAAACAGTTGTTGAAAAACAAATGTTGTATCTGTTTAGTATAAAAGAATTAAGTGAGGTCGTACTTTAAATATCGAGTATATCAAATATGACTTTTTGCTATTTGATTTCAAAAATTATAATGTAGTTTTAAATTCTGATCCGTGACACTATTTCAGTGATCGTGAGATATTAAGATGGAAGATTTCTAATAGAAAGTCGATCTAGAATATGTTAACAGTAATAAATTAAATGATAAAAATAAAATCTAAATTTTGGGCTAGTATCACGAGCCATGAGTGAAAATTTTATACACGACAATCAATTAATTCTATATATAATATATTTTAAAATATTTGTATCTTAGTTTCTAGATGATCTACGGTAACAAAGTTAGCGAGTCCTGGTAAAAGAATTGATTATATAGTTCTTGGCAGGACCAATAAATATTTAAAATAATCCGACACTAATGTTGTTATTGATAAAATATTGATGTGGTACAAGAATACATTTGTTAATCTAATGTTTTCAGATTTGAATTGTTACAACTTTGTACGATTCCACATGTTTTGTCACTAACGACCCGGGTTTCGCCTTTCGGCATCTTCAGACATTCTATCACACGGATATTGTACAAAGTTGTAACTGATTCAAATTTGATATTGAAATTCCATCAAGCACCTTGAGTCGATATCATAAAATAATGTTTTTTAGATTTTCGACGTTGTTATTGTTGAAGTTTTATTTAAATTTCCTAGCTCTGCTTCGTATATTGAATCGTTGATAATTTTCTTGCAGTAAACCTGCATATCCTTTGGTAAATTTCTTAAGTGGTTAGCTACATTCATCCCAAAACTTGTAAATATATCGGTTGATTGATTGGTTTCCAACCTTCTACCGATAATACTTAATACTTCTTCAGTTACGCTTCTTCTTTTTGGCGCTCGAGAGCGTTGGACATTTATTATTGGAGAATCACTTTCACTCGTAGACGTGGAATATACATTTTCAACTAGATTGGTATTGCGAGAACTCTGAAAAAGAATCAATGATTGTTTGATTACCATACACACATTGCATTACAGTCAAATTTGGTGTATATCCTACTTCATCTATTGCAACTGTCTCAATGGATACACTAAGAGTCTGGTGGTATTGGAAGTGGTAATTTATCTAATTATTTATCTTTACAACACTTTTGAAAAAACAAAATAATGATATCTATTAAGACAAGCCGTACCACTTTAATTGGATACCAATATAAAAATAATCAATTAGTTTCCCCACGCTACGGTAATATAAAACGTAGCCGTGAAACTCTTTATTTATGATTATATAAATTTATATTGCTTCAAATTTATGATAATTTCACATTCAATAAAAGTGTATCCACTGAGAGACAAGGCAGATTAAATTTTACAAATGAAATAAAAATATATTTTGAACGTATGTATGTATGAACGTGAATATGCATACATGTACATGGATGCACTCGAGCTGACAACTAGTAGACAGTTTGCATCGTTTATATACATATTTAAGAGGAATAGCGAAAAATAAAGACCGTAAGTCTTGAAACTTTATGCAAGTCAAAATTTTCTTATTAATTACTGATTTAATTACAATAATAAGTGAGTGACATAACGTGTGGAATTTAACTGAGTTTAATTTATCTGTACGAATAAACACTCCTAAATCCAATGAAAAAATATTAATTTAATATATTTCTAAAGATAATTTCTGTTTGATTTGTTTCGTGCTTTAAGCAAATAAAAACAAATACATATTTTTATAATAAATAAGTACGTTTTTTTTATGATATCGACTGAAAGTGCTTGATGGAATTTCAATATTAAATTTGAATTGTTGCAACTTTGTATGATTCCACGTGTTTTGTCACTAACGACCCGGGTTTGGCCTTTCGGCAAAGTTCTGTCAGTCAGTTCTCAGTCAGTTCTGTTGCATCCGTGTGATAGAATGCCTGAAGATGCCGAAAGGCGAAACCCGGGTCGTTAGTGACAATGTGGAATCGTACAATTTTGTAACAATTCAAATTTAACTGAGTTTGATGATAAAAAATAAATATGGTGTTTCTATCCAGAATCTTCAGTTGACATAATCATAATAGTTAATATGTATATAATTAAAATCATAAAATAATGTTTGGTTGAAATTCGCTCCTGTCTAGAGGCATTTTTTAATCCATCGGCATTTTTATAAATTTAATTCGACTAATCTATATTGTTTATGTAAACATCGTCATACTCGAGTCCCTCTGCAAGTGACAGAGGTAACTTTACCTTGGCGAGGTAATCAAAATCAAAATCGTTCGTTTGGATTATTCTAAAAATATAGGCAATTTTCATGCCTGGAGGTCCGATTGTATAATACATGATTGAAAAGAAATTAATTTTCAGTCAAAAGCAGATACACGAAAACGTAATAGGTTTCGTTTAAAAACATAAATCATACATGCTTTATATTTTGTTCACATGAAGAAAGAAACATGTTGATAATAAAAAATATTTTGTAATATTCCTACATTTTGTTGAATAAATTGCATTGCTTCGTTGATTGTAGAATTGTCAGATTCATCCCTCTTTTTCCTCCAAGTCCCTTTTTTAGCTTGTTGTAATGTTGGGATACTAGAATTTTCAGTAGGTTCTATCAACATTGGGACTGTACCCGATGCGTCGTCAGTGACATTGTTTTCAAAATTTTCTTCGTTAGACGTCATCTAAAAACACGTTCTAAATTATTAAACAGATAAACGTTGAACATTTTCACGCGAAAGCAGTGCCTGGCGCAGAACGTTAAAGTAATTCATGGCTCTGATGCTATTTGGATTGAAAAAATTACTTACATTAGAAATTGTATCCAAAATCGGATCATTTTTCTCTGCCAAAAATTTGAAGCAATCGTATGCGAACCATTTCGAAGTGTAAACATCGTCCTTTCCTGTTTAATATATGAATGTTAGTAATACTATTTGTGGGAACAATGCTATATAAAGTATATTATGTTATATATATATATTACTTGGCTGCCAAGCTATCGTACATTCATTGTATTTATTTAATTTTTTTTTCTTTTAATAATAAAAACACATTTTTTTAGTACTTATTTCCACAATATATTTTTTGATCAGGACCAGTTTCGCTCATCGCGAGCATTATTAACTGATAGAATACAATTTAGAAACAAGTCTATTTATACAAAACAAAAAAATAATTTGAGTTCAAGGTAGCAGGTGTACAAAACCATGGGTACAAGAACTAGGAAACAATTTACATAAATTCATACAATATTGATACAAATAAAGTAAATTAGTATAAAAGTTAAATGTTCACAATCACTTATTAAGAATTACAATAATTGTAAATTGTATTCTATCAGTTGATAATGCTCGCGATGAGCGAAACCGGTCCTGATCAAAAAATATATTGTGGAAATAAGTACTAAAAAATGTGTTTTTATTATTTAAAATATCATGCCTTTCCATCAAGAAGTGACAGTTAACACCTTAAAAGGTATTTATTTAATCTTCACAAGAATTTATCGCAGAACGTGATCATAGAGAATCGATTACATGACCATAAAAGATCGAGTTATATGACATGTATATTCCAATGTTTTATAACATTTTTTTTATCACCATTTACTAATTTCATACCATTTTAGGTAGCAATAGTAAAAGATAGCAATGTATTTTAGTTCTACAAAATTATTTTTTTAAGATATAGTTGATAGCTATTTCGGCTCACGCCATCGTCAGAATTATGCTTAAACGAACATTTGCTTATCTAATATATATCATCATCATCATCATCATCATCAGCCGGGGTCGATCCACTGCTGGATGAAGGCCTCCCCTGTTTTTTTTTTTTTTTCAGGGGGGGTTTGGACATAGCAACACCACGCTGCCCAGGCGGGTTGGTGTTCGGTTTTCTGTCTGGGTTTACCTTCCCATAGCCAAGAGAACACGGCACTCGGTGTTCCCGAGCGGTCACCCATCCTAGCACTATCCGCGCCCAATGTTGCTTAACCTCGGTGATCGCACGAGAGCCGGCGCTTACAACGTGGTACGGTCGTTGGCATAATATATATCTGTATAGAAAAAGTACACAATACGTCTTCTCTCCTGTTTTAACGACCTAGCTTGTTTCTTGCTAGCACTAAAATTTTTTTTTTTTCAAAAATAGTAAATGAACTAAAAAGGCAGCTATATCAATAAGATTACATATAACATGGAAATAGTCTATTACGGAAACAAAAATGACCACTGTAGAGGGTTGAGCAATGGCGATTGACATATATTAGTTTGTTCGTTAACACGTTGGCTGCGTAAACATATTGTACTGTTTCACAGAGGGTCTGTAAAATATCCATTTTTTGAAGCCAGAAAAGTTTGTAAAATATTAGGGATAATTGTTATATTTCTCCCAATTTGGTCGCCCTAAAGGTCATTTAGACAAAAAAACATTTGTGCGGCACATTTACTAGCATTGTTTACTCATCAGATTTTGACACATTTGCAATATTTATTGATGTTGCGCCATCTGTAATACCCTAAAGGCAAATTCACACTAACATATTTTTGATTTATCTATAATTTTATTTTGAAGGGAATTCTATCCTTCCTATTTTACTCCAGGTTTTGATTTGCAATGATTTATTCATCTTCAAGTAATTTATGATATTGACTGAAGGTGCTTGATGGAACTTCAATATTAAATTTGAATTGTTGCAACTTTGTACGATTCCAAATGTCTTATCACGATGATGACGCGGATGAGGGAGTTCAATTGTTGCATCATAACACGGGGACCATAAATTGTTTTATCAGGAGATTTTAGAAATTAATAGAGGCCAGTTATTAAATTCAAACTTCATTCTTAACGATCAACTCAATCTTCCCAACTCCCCCTTTTTGTACCCTTTACGTGAGATCGGTTCAATGAATCGACAATCTCATGACGATAATTCTTATGTCTCATCACTAGATGTTTGATATTAGGTATTCTTTAAATAAAAGAAGACACATTTATATTTTAATTACTTGATTTAAATTTGTTGAAAACCCCATTTCAATAACGACAACTCATTAGCAAGATCGTTAATTAAAGTAGTTAATTATTATAGGATTAATATTGTTACATTCTTTTCAGCTGCAATCTTTTGCTTGCCTATTGGTAAGTAGATTCCTGTTAATAATGATTTTTATATATTATATATACGATGCTAACTGTTTGTTTTACGTCAGTTCTGTTGCATCCGTGCGATGGAATACCTGAAGATGCCGAAGAGCAAAATCCGGGTCGTTTGTGATAAGACATATGGAATCGTACAAATGTGCAACAATTCAAATCATCTTCAAGTGTTGTTGATAATAATTTTTATAATCGGAAAAACACACTATGATATAAAAGCAGTTGAAATGTAATTTACACTCTCACAGTGCACTACAATAAATATATGATATAAATTTGAAATAACATTTGAATGTTAGATTCATTTATATTCGTGATTTAGTCGAAAACAGAGTTCGAAGCACAAGCTAGATTTATTTGGGCAAGCGGGACAATTGAACAACGAAAATTTTCATTGTTTGGTGGTCAAATTGAAGAGGTAGTTTTTTTTGAAAATTGCAAAAATATTGAAATACAAGTGTAATAAAACGTAGAACGAAGTTTATAGAATTGTAAAAAAATAGGTACGCGGTGCTTAGAAAAAAAAGTATGTACATATTAATATAAATATATATTTCACAAAATTATCAGAAAAAGTGATAAAACAAAACCAATTTACATCTGTAAAATATATTTCCACAAAGTATAGCAAATCATTTGATGTAAGTATTTCGGTAAAATGAATAGTGTGAATGAGCCTTTATGTGATGGTTCCAAAGAAATGTCCCGGACGTCTTGACCGTGGCAGGTACTTACTAATACTAAAAGATCTTTTGTTATATTGAAAACACGGTTCCCGTGACCGACGCGGGTATACAATTCAGACTTAGACACGGGAGCCGTGTCGTACACACTGATCGAGTTAAGAATCCTTTGTGATAGTTGATATCTATTGATTTTAGCTGTTTTAAAGCTGTCATCTTGCTACCTTTATTACAAAGATGCAAACACTTAGGCGCTGAGTTTGAATTTTTATTATGCGATTCCTTTATAACGTGATTAGCGAATTGTAAATCTGTTTTTTTACTGTTGAATGATCTTACATGTTCCTTAGCTCGAGTGGATATATACCAGTCTGTCCGATATAAACGGATAAACATGTGCCACAGGAAATTTTATAAATACCGCTCCTGCCAAGTTTATTAATTTTATCTTTACTATTTTTAAGATGTCTGCCTAAATTGTTGTTGACCTTGAAAGCTACGTTTACTGAGTTTTTAATTTCCCGATGAGTTTTTTCGCTAATGGTACCTAGGTAATTGATTAATATAAAGAAGCGGTTATCCTGTACTGGGTTCGGGTAAATGAGTTTTCTAGCATAATAGTGCTGTAATTCATTAAATAAAAACAAGAGTAAAATTTGAATTATAAAATGTTAAGCTCAAAATAAGTCACTAAATGCGACGAGCTTATAGAAAATAGCAATATTTATAAAATCTGTTTAAACGTCTGATACGACTGTAGTAAAATAAATTCGCAATTGCTATTAAGTACTATGGATCGTATTGATTAAATTGGCATCAAATTGGTAGAACTCCTATCCGTTTATATCGGACAGACTGTTGAAATATATCCTCTCGAGCTAAGGCACATGTAAGATCATTCAACGGTAAAACAACAGATTCAAAATGTGCTAATCACGTTATAACAGAATGGAAAATATAAATTTAAACTCGGCGTCTACGTGTTTTCATCTTTGTAATAAAGGTCGCAAGATGACGGTTTTGGAACAGCTGGAAATCAATAGATATCTATAGATCTTAAATGAGCAAACAAATGTATGTCGGTCGCCACTTCTCAGACCATTGTTGCCTACAGTGATAAACCCGTAATTAACTATAACAACCATTTCGCCAATACTTAAGCTCACTAATATAGCCGTCTGTTTAGTTTCATTTACATTTTTAAAATAGGTCGTTAGAACAGAAGAGAAGATGTATAGTGTACCTTTTCTACACAGCTATATATATAATAGATAAGCAAATGTATGTCTAAACACAGTTCCGACGATGGCGTGAACCGAAATAGCTATCAACTATATCTTAAAAAAAATTGGAGGACTAAAATACATTGCTATTTTTTCACCGTGTTACTATGGATCGTATTCTTGAAAGAATTTCGTATTAAGATAATGGAACATACCACTTAACAGGCTTTGCTTTTCTCTCGATTTTTCGCGTCTGTAAGATCCCGCCAATGCACTCATCTTTTTTTTAACTTCCAGAATATCGCAATTTATTTCATCGCTAATAGTTTGCCAGGCGTCTTCCTTGCGTGATTTATTGTAGTAGTTTTCATTTTTGGGGTCCCATAGAATTCTTGTTGCTTCATACAGTTTAACCAATTCAATGCATTTTGCATTATTCCAGGTCATTACGCTGAAAAAACGCGAGGCAATTCGGACGACAATTCACTGTTTTAACTGAGCGTCGCGCACGCACTGGTCATGCTTTGGTACGATTCGCCTTTGTTGGCCTCGCGACGCGGCAGCCTCGAGACGAGGCTAGGGCCGCCTAAATTATTTGCGATAATTCCGGTAATAGTGGTACTTACGAAAAAATATATAATTACACTTCTTATTAAAATTTCATACATTGTTTTAACATTTCCCAATCGTCTGGTTGAGATCTCAAAGATAATTAATTTTACGACGAAATAATGCATTTTATTGATATAATTGGCAATTACTTGGTAGAGGTCCATTATAAAACGGTGAAAAAATAGCAATGTATTTAAGTTCTACAATTTCTTTAATAATATATAGTTGATAGCTATTTCGGCTCACGCCATCGTCAGAACTAACATGAGCCAAAATAGCCATCAATTATATCTTATAAAAAAAATTGTAGAACCAAAATACATTGCTATTTTTTCACCGTGTTAAAAAAATGCATAATATAATAAAATGATTCCCGAAAACGTCCATATAGCGAAAATTTAACTGATTTCAATTTTAATAATTTCTTTGATCAACTTATTTCGCTCAGAAGCTAGGCAACTTACTTTATGATTTAATTTGCAATTTTAAAAACATTACTTATAGTTTTATAGCTTTGTCTCATTACGTCTCTCGGTGGAATGATAACACGATATAAACTATCAAATTAAAAAAAAATTTTTACTAAGTCAACTCATTCCATTTGAACATATATTTTATTATTTATCGACGATTTTTTTTAAATAAGAATATAATGATAGCGTGCATGTCAATGAATGCTAATTAGATTACAAAATTGCCAAATTACCGGTAAGAAGAAATAAACTTGGTTAAAAACCTTGTTTGTATGTACTCAATCTGAGCACGGCACATGCGCATGCGTGACAAAATATATCATCCCAATGTATTATTTTTGAACAATTAAATTATTAACAATGCCTTTTATAAATAAGCTTATAGAACACAATTAGGTGGTTAATTATTTCTGAACGCATTTCCACTATTTTTAATAAGAAAAGAAAAAGTAATTAACCAACAGAAAGGTCTTTTTTATTTCATCTTAGATTCATTCATTTCACATAAACTAGCATCTTAAGCGTAAAAATCGTTCGATATTTGAAACGAGTAAAGTGCAGATAAAACATCATTATTAGAGGGCAGAGATCGTGTACGTTTTCACGATAAACAAGTTACTGGCGATAGGTAAACTAGTGTAGAAAAAATAATAAATGTTGAGTAATCTTTCGAAATAATTCAAAAATATTCGACAGCAAATCGATATTTATTTTTTTCGCTTACTCTCATCTTGCGTAATATTTGCCGTGTCGTATAAACGAAATGAAGAAGTAAAAAATGTAAATATGATAATAAATGGAAATTGTATCACGTAATTGTCATTTCAATCGTGTTTTATGGACTGTTGTATAAATACGTAATAATTAATAATTCAACTTTTGCGATTTGAACCACAGCGAGAATATGCTATAAAGATATCCAATGTCGTGAGAGAATGTGGATACAATTTATTATAAATTATTTTTTTCTGCTACCAGGTATCCATACCATGTTATAAATATTACAATTTCGAGTTATCAATAATGTGTAAAATCTGATTGGCTAAGATATTGTAAAATTTTGTCATAATTTAAGTAAATATCTATTATATATAAATATATATGTTGAATGTTAAAAAACGTTACTCATTCACTGCATTTTTTTATTTTGTATAAATATTTCATACTTCGACACTGTTCGATTAAAAAAATCTGCAATTGATATTATAGTGGCGAAAAGGATTTATTGATTTTTTTTATTGTTTATTTATTTTTATATAAAAAAACTGTACTAAATAATTTAACATCAATCGTTTTTTTTCATTCATAGTGTTATTTGAAGGACCTTTAAAAAACGTTGAATCTTTTGAGATAATCGATGATAAATTTTTTTGAGTGTCGAGCATATGCAAATAATTACTAAACAACAATAATAACATCGTAAATGATATTATTTTTAAGACAGTATTAAGAAGTGTCGTACAGGTACTTGAGAAATTTTATTATTTTAAATTGGTTCCTGTGCTATTTCACGGGCTAACAACCCAATATGAACATCCTACAGTTAAATTATTAATCAAATTTTTACGGTGACTGACAATTCCCCTCTACACATCTATCCCTAAAATGGGGTGTAGCGATAACGGTAAGCTTACCATTTATCTTGCTCTAACCGCATCCGTCTACCCTCTATCTTAATCTCAAGGCAAACAAAAGGTTGTCCAACTATCGTGAAAAAACTTATATTATGGAAGAATGTATGCTAATATTAGGAGCGGGCATGGCTTAAACGTAATATAAATATATTACCACGTTGCTAAACTCTCCTCGTACAGGGAAATCGTAAATTGCATGCAGACTTCACTACACCACTGGTAGTAATAATATAATTTTATTAAACGCCTGCATGTTAATTTTATGCTATCCGATCACTAAGTGGATCATACATAGTAATAAAGTGGCTATTATTCATAAAACTAGGCTATTAGCTTATCACGCAACCACTGTTTTAACCGAGAATGTGATGTAGGGTTGTCGAGAGAAGATATAATTCTAAAGAGAAAATCGCTGAATGTTTCTCAAGCGATGGTAAGGCAGGGCGTTGTAGAGGGCGAATACAAAATCAAATAAATATAAGACACTGTTGAATCCGATTATTTGAGACACACAAGGCTCAAAATAGATTTTGATTATGATTTCTAAAATAATTTTAATAACACGTAATTAATTACTATCACAATTGCATACTAATAACGCTGTAATTCGGCAATATTTTTTGCTTCCTGTCATGTAAATATGCATATATTTTTCTATCCAAATTAAACGGAAAGGTCTACCAGATAATTGAAGTGAATTTCTTTTAGCTTCTATGCTTTATTTCTGTTCTTTGGGATTTGTCAACTGTCCCAAAAACCGATGTAAAAATAAAGCCGTATCGATCGTATCTTCTTTATAAGCAACTTGAACGATTGACTGTGACAGCTTTGGTACGATTAAAATTGGCTAAAATACATTCGACGATCTTCAATTTCTCAATAAAACAAATAAGTTTGTTCTGAATCACATACATTGTTTCAGTAATTTCATATAACTATATTCATCAAAGTAATACTACAAATTTGTTGTTGCTAAAATAACATTTTTGTCGACTTCAAAAGTCACATAAAAAGTTTTGAATCAATAATTTGGAATGAATATTCTTTATTATATTTCAAAGAACTGCAATTAGATTTATCACACGTCATGCAATTTTTTAATGACTAAGAAAATCATGCCGTAATTCATTAGTTATTTTGGATATGGAAGTCACTAAAATCATATTTGATTGTGGTCATTAAGAACGCTTGAAACCAATAAAAAAAATATATAGAAATATCGCTATATGTCATGCTAACCTAGAGCAGCGGTCAACAATCTTTCAGACTTCACGGACCAATAATTTCTCGACACAATCGTAAATTGGAATGCAAATCAAATGCCATATATTTTTTTAGTTAATTAAGTATGTATAATTTAATTTGATTTCATGTTTATGGATTCTAAAACGTTATTTCTTCACGGACATCCTTCAATTACTTTCTTATCCAATATGTGTTTAGTTTTAAAACGGTTATTTCAAAAAGCACACAATATTACTTCTGCATTTCTATTAAACTTAATCCTATTTCAACGGAAAACTTTAAAAAAACTTTTTTTTTGAACTTGTTTAAGTAAAGGAATAAAAAAAATCGGAAAAACAGTGGTCAAAGTTGTTGGTTTCTGTTATGCACCTCAAGCGTTTGAGTTCGAAAAAAAGAGCTTTTTCTATTGGATAAATAAATACATTTCGAAACAAGCTTAAAACAGGGCGTATTAACAACTGGATAACCACTAGTCCTAACCTTTCCATACTTAGTTTCGTCGAAAAACGATTAATTAGTCATCTAAGATACAAGCAGTTACCGTAGATTTTTTTAATTTAAAACACCTCCATTAATAGAACAAAGACTGTACATTGGGAACGGACATAAATTAAAAAAGAAAAAAAAACATTTTCGTTGATGGATGTAAAAACATGATACTTTGTGCGGAGGTTTTTAACATTATGGTAAGGAAAATAATAAGCATTTAATTGTAAAACAATAAAAATAATGTAATAATTATGAGACCTATTTTAATATTAGTGATTAAATAACATATTTAAACAAAATGAATGATGGCATCTAGATATAATCGAAGATAGAATGCGGCATGTTGGTTTTAATAACACAGTTTTTCGCTGAAAATTGCGAGGAATCTTCGTTAGTGACTTAAGTGCACTTAAAAATAATGTCTGCTAAGGCACTTCGGTTTGAGTGGAAAACATTAAAAACTGCCTTTTTACAACATGATTGAGTGTAGGTATTAAAAAAAAAAAAAAAAAAACGAAATGGCCATTGGTAAATACGAAATTCGTGACTACTCGTTTAGCGAGAACTAATGTTATTTAAGTTTTAAGTACAGTCATTGTGGGTTTTTCTTGCCGACGGAATATATCATATATTATGTTGTATGAAAGAATTTCTTTTTTTCGCCAAGAACTCTTTGTTTTCGTAATATGTTTTATCGCCTTTAATTTAATAAACCAACATATGTTGCTTTACATTCTAATGTTATTTTAACGGAAATGAGAAATCTACATTCAGGCGAAATAAATAATTGCAAAGAGTTAAAAAGGGTAAGCTTAGAAATAAACTAATGTGATATTCCTGGATAAAGTTACCTTTCGAAAGAGAAACTATTATATTACTGGTAAAAAACGATGGTGTTAAGCTTAAATTAAAAGATAATTTTCTTTTTTGTGCATGATTAAATATTCAAACAAAATTTTATCACTAGGGTTACCAACCGTCCTCGATTGGCCGGCATTTAGCAGAATCAAAGTCGTTGTCCAGAATCCTTGTTGAATGTCAAGTTGTACAGATATTTCTGAGAGCGCTAAAAACTTAAGTCATCTAAATTCCAATGTGAACAAAAATACCACCAGACTTGTATAGTAATAAGAAATTGAAAAACTGTACATTTCTTCGTTTAATTAATTAGTTTATTGTACATTGAAAAGTTTAGTTGAAAAACTATTTATATCATGCGAAGTAGTTTCACATTTGAGAGATTTGTTAAATTACACAAATATATATTTTCATATGTGTATTTGTGTCATATGTCACGGAATACTCTTGAAAAGTTTGGCAACCATTTTCAAAATGCAAAAAAAAAAGAAGTTGAATAATGTCGATCATTTAGACTAAGTTAATTTATTATATAGTATAAAATTCCTTTTCGAATTACCGAACATTTACTTTCGAAGTAGAAATATTAAACAAAAACAGCAGTCTTTGTATCAATCAAGAAGGTATGACGGTTTTAATAAATTATCATTATTCTCGGTTTGCTTTGCTGTGGTATATTTGAAAGATCACAATTAATAATAATATCTATTGCGTATATATTGTAAACCAGCTTAAGTAAATTTTTTGAAGCTCTATTAAAGACATTCTGAAATGTTGCGTTTTTTCACTTAATCACGTTTTACACCATGGCGTACAATTAAAAGTGGTCATGCACGAAATGCAACAACTCGGCCACGCCATAATTGCATAATGCTCAGATAAAAGAAATGCATTCAAGAGACATGCAGGTACACACAGAACAGGCTTAAGGATTTATCGGGAAATCGAAATCACTGATCAGGTAATTCTGGATTCTTTTTATAAAAGCAATATTATAGAAGAAAAATTATATCATTAACGCTTAAATTATTTTTGGATTTTCTACAAATCATTTGTTCTCTCATTCTGCCTTCTAATTAAAAAATCAGTGTGAGAGTAGAAATGCAAGTGGTTTGCAAAGATTCTAATAATTTCAAATGTTTATATTGTTAACTTGAAATATAAAATCGTATAGATTATTTTTTCGGTATAATATAGTATAACTATCATATTTTCGGAGATACCATTTTATGAGAAATATAAAAAATACATCTATATAATTATGAGAGTCTTTTAATATTTCGTAATAATTGAACAATTATTTCCAATTCGTTCCTGTTGTCGATCTTCTTTTTCTGAAAATTGCTATTTTTGTACGATGGTTATAGAAAATTCATCGAGAGTAAGAAATGCGATTGCTATTCTTAGAAAAAAAATAAAAACAAAAACATAAAAGATTTTTTTTATTGAACACAAGATTATATTTTGTTATTCAAATTTAAAAGGATTGTACACATATCTCAGAAGCTTAAAATATTTATAATATTTTAGCTATTTAGGTTTATAAGCATTGCAGTGCTTAAGCAAGCAGGTCCTAATTGCATTAATATAAATTTTAACAATGAAATATTCACTTATTATTAAATTAAAAATAAGCATCAGATAATGATAGCATTACTAAATGTTATATATGATTCCACCAAAAAGAATCACCTAAGAATATTTTGATCGCAAGTTAAATTTGTTACTGTGATAACTATACATAATATGTACATGAATTAAAACTGATATCAATCTTTCTCTCGTCTCGTAACTCAATTAACAATAATTCGGAAATTGAAGAAATATGATCGAAAATGTCATAAACACACGAATGGAACATAACTATTGATCTTCATGTCATAGATTTATGCTTCGTTATAGATACCGACCTCGTTCGATAACATGGTATAAAAGAGCAGTGATCGCCAACCGATGGTCCGCGCGGTTTTGACAGAACGTCACTGGAGCGAATAATTCGATAACGAATATTATTTTATAACTCAGCAAACGACAAAAACAAGTTACAATAAAAAATATCGTTTTTTCATTCATGCATATATTGTGTCAATAAAACTATCATTTTTAATGTGGAATTTAAGAGTACCAGGCGCGTAATGTTTAAAACCCTAATGAAATCTGTTTGAACTGTATATTATATAATATGATTATACTCTGTTAGGCAGTTCGCTGAAAGAGTCAACTGATAGGATTTGATAGAGCTTACGGTTACCAAAGGTTTCGCGTACCCTAATTTGTTGAGCACTATACTACAGCACGTTCCCTCATCCCCATAATGTATGCTATATTGTATAAAGCACACGATATACATTAATCCTTTAAATCTGAAAAATTGCGAACCCATTCGTGTCGGCAAAGCAAATATACCATTACATATAATAAAAAAGATTAATCCAAAATTATAACGAAGAAGTTAGTTGTTTAGTAAAAATATAAAATTAATCTGAATACTTTAAAAGATACAGAATGTGTATAGTTTACATGAATTACTCTATACCCAGTATGCTCGTGAAAATCATGAAGTAAAGAAGGTGACTATAAAGTTAGAATATTAATTGTTTCCAAATTATTTCCGAATAATTTTGTGTAATTACGACATGACGTTACGGATAACAAAGAATGTTATTATAATATCACTGTTTTATTCAGATATCGTGATTCAGGCATTTAATTATAATGACAAAAATAAATAAATATATACAAAAAGAATCAACTAATTCAAATCTTTAGGATATACAGGATTTTTTTCTGATTGTTTTCGATAAAGTTTACATCTATAGCATGTAACTAATCTTTTTCGTAAATGTGTTTATTTATTATTTAAATATACAATTTGCTATTTTATTTGAAATTTATATGTAATCCATGTAAAACTTTGGTATTTAAATCTAGTTTGTTCTTACTTTCAAGAATTCGATAACCGCTCAGATTATATCTATGTATCAATCGTAACAATGAGTCGACGAAATCATTCTTGTAAAGGGGGATTTTCTTAAGTGTTTTCTCCACACGTAAAGCCTTTAGCTGACAGAATCGTTGGTTAAATATTTCCTAACTAGATTTCATGTGGGATAGGAATATACAGAGCCTATATTCACTCTTGCAATGTAAATAAGTACGAAACTAGGATCCACAATTAAGTTTCTTAGGACTGATTAGGATAAAAATAAGTCGACTTTAAATTTGGTGTGATACGTGTTTTGCCAAGACGTACCCTTGTTTGAGAAAGATAAGTTTAAGTATGGAATAACACGATTTGGAGAAACCGCGAAATATAACTTAACACCCAAGAAATCTTCGAGTGATTAAAAAGTGTATATATTTCGAGCACATTTTTCGCAATAAAAATATCGTAATTCCAGAGGAAATCGAAGGTAGGTAACATATAAATAAAATATTTACTAAATTCGGATACTTGAATAAATGTTTCAATGTTTGAGAATCTAAGATTGAAGGATTTGGGTAAGTGATTTCGTGGACCGAAAATTCCGATTATTTTGATATAATAAAGAAATAATTTCATTTATGTTACGGTACGAAACCACAGAATGAAAAATGCCATCATTTATTTCAATTCAAAAATTCACGTTTTATAGTAATTTTCACATTTGATTTGTCATTTTCACATTTGATCTACTTTTATTCTATATGTGTATAATTGTCCACCAGAAAGAAGCATTAAGTGTAAAAATATGTAATATTGCCTTGCTTATTAAAGGAAAGGTATTTTTCTAGTATGAAGGAAATGAGAATAGATTGTTAGGAAACAAATGTAATTAATGATCAAAAATAGAAGGACCGTTTCAAAAGCAAAATAGTTATTTTTATGTAGAAAAGGACAAACAAATACAATACCGCCTTTTATTTTCCCATCGAACGTATAAAAATCGTCAAATATATATTCAAGATACCTAAATGCTATATTTTCACAGTATATTCTTTTACAGTAAGGTATAGATCCATTATATTACAGTTTGAAATCCGATTGAACGGGTTTTAATTAGAAATAAAGGAATATAGCTTCTTATCTATCGAGAGATTGTGTTAATTTTACATACAAATATGTATGAAAACGTTTAGAAAGTTGGTAAGAAAACCAGACGTTGTGCAATAAATTGCTGAAACTAAAATCCTTTCTTCTCTTAATAGAAAATGCAGTTTATTACATTTGTAATAATATATTTCAGTGCATTTCCGTGAGACTAATTGCAGTTGCACTGTCTAAATTTACAAGCGATTAAAGCAAAGGAAATTGCATTTTGCTTTTAATGTTATATGCCAGGTCATTCGCAAACAAGAGCTGCAGGCGCCTTTCATTTTGATATTTTGTTATGATAAACATTCTTACAGTAGAAGAACTATTATAGTTTCCATCATCATATACCGTAGTCTCAAATATTCAATAGACTAAAATGAAATAACGTTCGGCATACTATTCTAGGAACCGTTATTTTGTGAACAAACGTTGTTTTGCAAATTTCTGATAGCGGTAGAATGTTTATCAATTGTTCTGCACTAAGTTACATCTGTACACACAATGTGAAGATAACGCATTCAATCATATAAGGCGAGAGTACGTTAATCACTTGATTGATTGATGATAATGATTAAGTTATGGCCTAAAAACTGTTTATGGTAAGTCTCACGTAAAAATTCGCAATCGCCGAGGGACAATATTTCAGATCATACAAGAAGATACATATGTTAAATAAAATAATATTAATTACTTTGCTATCATACGATACACACCTATGCATTAGATACTGGTGTTTATAATACAATTGGACATTTTGCATATTCACTAATCTATGTTACAAATTTCACTATCTTCAATTGAATTTTCCGAAAGATGTTTAACAATTTTACGGTAATATCTACAAAATCTTTTGAAATAACTCACGTCTCATTCAAACTTTGTCTATTTTGCAGATGTATTTGAATTGTATTATTTAGGAGGCAAAAAAATCTTAATACATTCATCAAAAAAAAACATACGTGACAAAAACGATAGAATGTAGTACAATGGATTTGAAATGCATTCAATTCGCGAATTGACTGTTTATATTCTGCTTGAATATTTGCTAACCTTTGTCACATATAGTTGAATACATCTTTTAAACACGAACATAATGCGAAGGTCTGCGGCTGAATGTTGCAATTAAGATAACACTAAAATGTGCATTCACTGCATTTTAGCAACTGCATTTCGTGAGCGTGCGATCTTCCACACAGCTACATTTTTTATTGTAGATTCGGATAATGACCGTTAATAATTTTAATGAACAAAATGACAATTGGTTAATGTTACTCAGATAATTTTAGCCGATTTGCGTCAAACGTAACAAACAAAATTCTCTTAACCTACTTACTTATTTGGGATACAAAAATATTTTTGTATAAGTTAACAGTTTGAAACTTTTTGGCCACTATAATAATCAAGTCACTGAAAGAAATAATGTTATTTATTCAAAAAGTATTGTTTAGAAATTTCTTTTTATGTTTAAATGTTTAGAATGAATGCTTACTTCTTCTGTGATGTTATTTTTTTAACAATATACAACATATTATTACGTTATACAATATAATGTGGCTTTCATTAACCATAGCCGAGGCGGCTTTTTTCTAACTTAATAACGTAGTCAAGGGTTGAAATCCTCGAATGGTCATTTGAAACAATAGATTGGCAACGAGTCTTAAAAATATAATGTAATATATACTGTCAGATAATAAAGTAAAAATAATCAAATTTCAATTTGAATGAGAAGAAAATCATGATATGTATATGATTTGAAGATTCGGAACGTATTGCGAGGATATTGTCTGGTATTGATGTTTTTTTTTAAATTTCTTGCTTAAGAGTTAATTTTAATTGAAATTATTACGTGTGTTATGACGCTATACTAAAATATAAAAAAATATATACTTAATAATAAAATATATACAAAAATATAAAAAATAATTTATTGGTTTGAATAAATTGAAAAACAATGTTGTAAACATTTTAGCAATGCAATACAGGATGAAGTGTTCAATTTTATTTTCAAGATCAAAGACTTCTTTAAAGGTAGTATCGTTTAATCATTTGGTTCATGGTTTTATCAAGAAGAAGTTTTAATAACCTATAAATTAAAATCTGATGTTAAATTCATCATCTTGATTGTCGATTAACATGAATATAATTAATTGTATTAATTTTATATTAAACTATTTATCGCATTGAAATGAATCGGGGAAATATTGAATAAAAATAAAATTTTCAAATTGCTTAGTATTTGTTGAAAATGATATATTGGTGAGATCAGAAAAAAACTTTAAAAAAATATAAAAAATAAGGAATAAATTTAATATTGTATAATATAAAAATCTCTTAAAATCACGCAAATGTTTAATTTAAAAAATGATCAGCTATTTATATTTTAAGACATTTTAATTACATCTTATTATTGAGTTAATAAAAAATGAAATCGTGTTCAATTATAAGATTCAAATTATTTTTTAGCCGGAGTGCGATTGTAATCATCTATTTGAGATTTTTGATTTGACTCGAGATAAAATCCAATTAAGATAATATCGCGTGATTGAGTGTTTTTAAATAATGATTGCCGCGGGGCTTTCAATACACATGTACATTAATATCTGATTTGTTATACAAATTAAGCCAGAAATAAATTTATTCGTAGAATTGACTTACAGAAGCCGCCTAAACAGAGAAGACTTGTAGTGGATCAGTTGCTTTAAACTCTCATTGTATTATCTGGCACAATTTAAACGAAAGCTGAATTTTCTATTACAAATATATACATTGCTGGTAAAAGAAAATTGTGTAAGATTTTGTAATACATTATTTTATTTAAATAATATTTATTTCACCGTCTGCTAGATATAATTATATTATTTTATGAAAAATAAAAAGCCATAGTGAACACATTTATAAAAAAAAATAACAGCTAATATGAAAATTTATGATATCTTAAGATGTTTAATTTTTATGTATTTTACAAAATATTCTGTACAAAAATTAAATTTTGAAAGAGCAAATATTTTTTTTAATTAAAATAAAAAAAGATAATTGCTTAAAAACTTTGTGTATAAGCTTTCTTGAATGTTCGGTAATGCATTCAAAATAAAATATAACTTTAATTTGTAGAACTAAATTCATTTAATGGCATCATCATAAATAGCTTACTTTGAGCCCAGTATGGATAGTTTCCGTAGCCGATCGTCAATTGAATTGTGTTTGGAGGCATGAATGTATGTGATGCCTGAACACCTTCCTTCAAAACTTATAATGAAAACAGGTTTTTTTGAAAGCGATTAGCTAACTTCTCACTTGTCTTGTTCTAGTGGTACCCTTTAATCCTTACACTTTTTGAAAAATATGTATTCATCGACCTTACATAAACAAGACTTCATCGGGAGGATTATGTGCTTTTAAACGAGAAAAGCTGTGCTTAACGTTTTTGTTTTCAAGAGAATTGAAATTTTAAGGCACGCTTATTACCTAAAGGTGCGTCCGTTTCAAGACATCCGAGTCTAAAGTCGGCTATTAAGCGACTGCATAACATACAGTTTTTGAAGAAGAACTTACATTGATATAAACTTTATTATGAGTCCATATGAGCTATATTGAAAACGTACACGGTAAAAATCATGATAAATATTTTCAACCCCATGAATGCCAGGTACACAGTACCTACAATATACCATAACACAACTCGCAGCCCGAATGTGTTGTGCGTAATCTCGATCGAAGCAGCGCATGACGTAGGATTACCAGCAAAGCCGCAATATCACGCGGACGCGACACGCCCGAAGATTATGCGATACTGTCACCGTAACGGCAGTGTTTATCATACATATACGCAGATAATGGATGTTTCTACAATACACGTATATCAACTGCGTAGAGTGTAAAGGTTATAACTTCCAAAATATTGAGTATAAGGTTCGGAATATTATTGTATGTGTTGTGCGACTGAAAATTACATACTGCATATAACAAGTCATCCAATATAATTTTTGTAAAAAAATTCAATAATAAAACGATGTGTGTTACGATTCTTATTGGATTCTCCTCGAATCATTTGTCACTATATCTGCTGTTGTCGAATCCATTTCCCTGATCTAATCTCTTGATTCTACTTCGCTACAATTTATAAATCATTGGGATACACACACATACGAATGAAAAATATCTTATTACAATATTTATAAAATATTGTTTTAAATTAAATATTGTTTAAAATTAAATATTGTTTTAAGTTGAAATATTTGCTGTTGTTGGGGGTCGATTATAATAGAAAAGTCAAGAAAAAGAAAGTGAGACGGTTAAATTAATTAAAAAAGTGCTTATACATCGACACCGTATTCAAAAACTGTATGAATCTTGTAAAACTGTTCAGCTGTTAGTTTTAGTGATTTTTTTTACATTAAGGATACATTGAATATTGTTAATTCGTGGCAATCTAAAATACAATATAAAGATATAACTTGAAACCATTTTAAAATCCTTTCTTTTTTTTACTCTATCATAATAGCATTGTTATAGTGAATAACAAATTTATTCTTAGTAGTATATATTATACCAATGTAAGAAGTATTATTCATTGCAGAGAAATAAAGTGTGGGATACAAACATGAAGAGGAATTCCCCTAAAGATTAAATTATGAATGACGGATAAATCAATCATTATTGATTACAAAAGAGTTCAGTGCGAATATTATATAACAGAACGGTATCAATACAGTGTATGTATTCAATAGCAATATATATATTGTATATTTGTTTTTCTATAAGTAAATAAATACTCACGCTATTTCGTGTAGCCGTGTAGCGTCAGTAGTTGCCGACATCATTTATAATGGCATTCTTAAATACCCCCCACAGAACAGAGCAGTATCGCTGCCCCCCTGGGGGCCACAGCTCAAGAAATAAAAGCGTTTTAGCACTAATTACATAAAATATTTGCCATAATATTTTTAGGGCTTCTATTATAGAACCGGAGGCATGATGGGAATTAATTGAACTCGTAAATCGTAATGTATTTTTCGAGGATTTATAACTGGCGTTATTAATAATAACCGCGCTTCACCAAGAAAATGTTCTTTATCGGTATTGTTATAGCAGAAGGTTATAACTGCGGCTTTTTCATTTTTTTAGTATTCATCCATAATTTGGTCCTGATAGTATGCTATTTAATGTGGCAAAATATTAGATTTGCAGCCTTCTTGTTGTGGAAAATAATATCGCAATTTAAAAATAATGTGTTTGAGTGATTTCAACCATTATTTTCAGATCATCAGTTAAAACGGTTTGTCATCATAATATGTACCGAGATATTTCTCATGTTTTTTTTTACGTTTTCACATAACATTCTATCACACGGATGCAAAAGAGCTGCCTGATTGTTAGTTCTGTTGCATCCGTGCGATAGAATGCTTGAAGATGCCGAAAGGCATGGTTGTTAGTGATAAAATACATGGAATCGTAGTAAGTTTCAATAATTCAAATATGATATTGATGTTCAATCAAGCAACTTCAGTCGATATCAAAAATTAATAGTATATATGTTTTAATTTGTTCGGTCGACTGACGAAATAATGGATTGATTTTTTTAATCACAATAAAAATACATCATCCATCTAACAATGGTTTGTAAAAATGCGAAGAGAAAGAAATATTTGAATAATGCTATCGTTATTAATCTTCCACTACATATAGTTTGACAATATATATCTGACATGAGCCATCTGCGATGTTGTCTTAACAGCGGTAATACGATTAAGTCATAATGCTGTTGGTAGTTTGCATACCAACGCAAAATATTATACAAGTGTTTCAAATCATGAAATTGTATATTTTGTGAGCATATTTACATAATATCAATGTTTTCAAATACACAAAAGATTACAGCATTGAAAGAAGCCTAAAAATGTTCTCAACGCTTAGAAAGACACTAATAAAAATTCAAATAATATAAAATATTCCTTGCAGTGATTTGACTTCCCTTTTAGACTTGGTATCTAATTGTGTGGATGCTTTATTTCCATTCTTCTCATCCAATGTTGAAGACTAGATTTTTTTGTTAAATAATTATCTCTTTCTTTTCTAATAAAGGATCAAGCGAGCATATTTAAAAACAATTATTTATATTTTCAATATAAAGTAAAATGTTTTTTTATATTTAAATATTATTTTTCATATTGTTTGAAAGAGTATCGCATTTCAAATAAGCATTATTACGTAACAAATAAATGTATTATTGATTGATTCATATTTTATATAAATATTTAATGTTGCATAGCTATGGTGATATGCATTTAACATATTGAAATAAAATTTAAAAAAAATGAATAGTGAAATTCTTATATTTTAGTTATTCGAACAAAGTGTGCTATATTAAATTTGAATTTTATTGTAATCTTTGATTTCAACTCGTGGCATAGTTTTTCAATTGAAATTAAGGACAAGACGATAGATGATTTCATCGAATATATGAAATGTCTTTCATATAACTTAAGTTACATGGACATTAACACCAATCGCATTTAAATATTTGAAAATTGAAGATTATCTATTTTCATCTTTTTGTTCGCATTGCTTGACGTATATAAATTCGAAACATTCTTTTATGTATATATTTGAAAGCTTTGTTAAAACCGCCTGCGTCAATCCGAACCTTAAAAGCTCAGCAAAAGTTCGTTTTTGCTTGGAATTTAGCCAAAATCCAAAAGTTTCCACTTCAAACGTCTGCATTTAAAACATCCTTGACTTCTCTACTTATGCCGAATTGAAGTGCTGTTTAAATAACATTATAAAATATAAATGAGCCCCAAGATTTCACTGCAATTTAACTGCATAAAAAACAGGATGTCATTAAAATGTGTTTACGGTGTATGCGTAAAAAAGCTTTCAATATTATTATGTAATTCAAAAACTACATTTAGTGTGTTTGACGAGGGTAAGTGGAAATTTTGAGATATTTGATATTATAAGTACCAAACGATGTGAAGATTTTTTTTTCTTCTATATGTTATTAATGATAAAAAAAACTATTCGTAAGCCATATCTATTCCTATGTGAATAATATTGATTATGTAATAAGTAACCATAACAGGTTTCACGTATGGCTTGATACATCAATTTATGAAACTGTCCATTCGGAGATTCAAATATTTGTACGCGTGGCCGAGTACATCAAAGATTCCAGAGCGTTTTAATACGTAAAAAAAATAGGTAGTAACCATTGAACCAATTTCTAAATACCAAAAGACTGCATTAATTGATTTTGATTTCATGGTACAGCTATCGCCATATCTTTAGCAAATGATATTACAAATCTGTTTGCCAGTCTTTCATAGGTGATAAACCGCTAATATTCAGGAAACAAAAAAAAAAGTATAGCGCGTATATAAAAACGAGAAGAACTTTGCTTCCTTGTGACTTTATTCCATATATTGGAATTGTTACTCTCCTACATACTAGCGATGTGTCACTAACGCCCTTGTGGTATAGAAATGGTGATATTAATTAATAGGCAATTAATATCTTACATAAATATTTTTACAATTGATTAAAGCTATTTGCTATATATTTTAATCTTTACATTTAATAATCAGAATCCTATTTCAACATTTTTTTTTTAATATACACATAATATATATCGGACATGAATTTCGTATTGATTTATGCTGTATTGTTTTGATTTTTGACTGTTAATTATGGGTGGCATAGTAATATTAAAAAATTAATGAAACATTTTATAATCAATCGAAATCGGAAGTCAAAAATACTCCTCGGTTTCAATCTTTACTAATGAGCAATTACGGTGTGACAAAGCATGATTTACTGAAACAAATTTTAAATGTATAATTTTTCGGATGTGGTTTCAGTATGGCCATTCAACCTCAAACTATTCTCATTTATAACCACTGATGAGTTTCACTAATTACACACTGTAAAACATGGTTCTTTCGTACAAAACAAATAATAATCATTCATCGGAGTATGAAACGTCATACCCGCTAATGGATTCAATTATCCGTAAAGTGAACAATGCGGAGTCAATTTTCATTGTTTGTGGAAGGAAGATTACGAAAAATAAATAGTGTAAAAAGATTCATTGTTTCGTAAATCACGACGCTATTATGAATCAGTTCTAAGAAAAACATATTAATAATAATACAAAACGGTGATTTCTGTGTATAAAATTCATTATAATAATGTAATCTATAAATAAATTCTAAAAGTGTACTAAGAACTAAAAACAGGTCTTGACGTAGTTTTTGGCTTGGGGCATCACAAAATATTGATGCTCTTTTGATTAAGTTTAACAAATAAAAAATAATAAACGAATGTATTTATTATAATTTTATATGATCGTATAGAATTTATTTTATAAATTTTATAATGTTTGTATTCTGAAAACATAGGCGTGAAAACCGCATAGAAATATATATTGAACCGTAGCTTTTCATCTACTGGCTTAGAAAATTTTCGACTATTTTTATTCTAACTTACTCGCTTTTTTTTCAGAATACATCCACTATTTGTACAAGATGACTTGAAACGAGTAGAACGGTTTGCTGCGGCTAAAAAAACTCAGCGCTTAAGTGTTTGCATCTTTGTAATAAAGGTCGCAAGATGACGGCTTTAGAACAGCTGGAAATCAATAGATATCAACTATCACAAAGGATTCTTAACGAACAAACTAATATATGTCGATCACCATTGCTTAACCCGCTACGGGTAGCCGTTTTGTCTCCGTAATGGACCATTTCCGTGCCATATATACTTATATATAGCCGCCTTTTTAGTTTCATTTACAATATTCAGTTTCATTGCGAGCAAGAAACAAGCTAGGTCGTTAAAACAGGAGAGAAAATGTGTTGTGTACTTTTTCTACACAGCTATATATACATAAGCAAATGTTCGTTTAAAAATAGTTCTGACGATAGCGTGAGCCGAAATAGCTATCAACTATATCTTAAAAAATAATATTTTTTTCCAACGTGTTGTAATGGAGTTCTACCAAGTGAATGCCAATTCAATCAATAAATTAAGTCATTAGTAAGTACAGTATATGAAAAAATATATTATTTATTTAGGTATGGCCATATCCTTGATTGACGTAAGTCATAAATTAAATATTTTTTGTCAAGCGCGGCGCTTAGTACCGTGCAGCTTTACTCGGGCCATGAATGTGAGAGGGAGATTACTTTTGTCTGCCTATATCGTTGTGGATGGCGGACACGAATCATTGCCTGCAAACATGTTACACAACCAACTAATTATTTTGTATTATTTAAAGTAAGAAAATACCTTTTCAGTGATTGGACATTTTACATCATAAAAGTGATTAATAATGTAAGTTTTCAACAAAAAAATCACTAACTTATAAACTGTCATGCTCTTCGAATTGAATGATTACTAATTGTTAGCGAAGTATTTTTTTAAATATCGTTTTTGAGTTTAAAAAGTTCTTATTCCAACTGAAATTATGAAATGTTATTAATAATCAACATTTCATCTATTTTTGATCGTCCTATTTACCTATTTGAATAAATTTTACTGCTTTACTCCTTTTGTCTTCTTCTTTGTTGACTTAATAAGTTTATAAATTAAGCCTTAAAACTTTAAGTTTGAGAATTATTACTTAATGTAGCTTATTAGTAGCTAGTTAACTCACATTTCGCGAATTGAATCTCTTGCTACTAAAATTTTATATCGTGTGAAAATTTCCACGTGCACTATTATTACCGATTCTATTATTGTGTAGATACTTTGTGAAATGTTAGAAAATCGATTATTTCACGAAAATATGTTTTTTTATTACCAAATAACATTTCGTTTTGCAAACGTTGCTAATAAAAAAATCTAGTGCGTGTAAAAAAGTAAAATCGTTAAATAAAACATGATTCATTTTGTCTGAATCGTGTTTCTAAAGCGGCTAAAACAATTGCTACAATTCTTATTAAAAACATCAAGTAAATATTACTTAATATAGTATTAAAAAAACGGAACATATAGTATGAGTTAGCAGTAGAGCGTTCGTCTATCTTTTCTACGTGTTTTCCTTTTTCTGTCTTAAATTTTCTATCCTTTTTACGTTTATATAATACGTGTTGGAGTAAATAATAAAAATAATTGACAAACCCTAAATTTTTACAGGAAAATAGTTTTAGTTTTATTCTTATTTTATTCATACAACAGTTATTATTTTTATAAAATAGTGTGGAAACAACTTTATTTTTAATTTCCTCAGTGACAAAAGACGTTCATTGTATTCACAACAAGCCTCAATTACCAGAAAATTTAGATCAAAAAGACGCTCTATTTTTATTTTAATGTAAATAAACCAAATTCTGTGTCATATATTTTCATTTGAAAGTATATTTTATGGCAACAAGTGTGGAATATAATGTCAGTCAAATTGTAGCTTTATTAATCACTAGCTATGTCAAAACGGCATCGTGATTAGATTTTTTTATAAATACAAAAATCCTAATTATAATGATATATATTAATTATATGTTTTCAACAGGGATACATTTAATGAGAATTAAGGAAATTATATTATTGTATTGAATCGACGTTTATACATTCTTATGCCTTTGACGCGGAAGATGTAACCATTCGTCAGTCAAAATCGGTAGTTATCATAGTTAGTGATATAATTAAAGTATATGGTGACAGTCTAATCACTAACAACTGGATTATCTCAAAAAAATATAGATAAAAAAATATCCGTCTAATATACATCCGAACGAAAATATCCGTCTAATATACGTCCGAAATATACACCGAACTTCCGGATTATCACAGGTAGTATTATAAACAAAAAGATTGGATTGAAAATTCACTACACAACTAGTATTAAACCTAGAGCAATGTGCCTACCATTAAAATACCCCATTGTTACAAAGGGAATTCTGTGAAAACTTTATTCACTTGTTTGTGAACTACAATAGCCCTGATATTTGAGCAATTCTGCAAAGTATGCAGCAATTATTCTCAGTACTTACCCGTATATTCTAGCACGATTTCAGAGATGTTGTAAATGTTTCGCTTTAGCGCCGCGCACACTAAAGTTACTTTGGTGAATTTAACCGACATTTAAATATAATTTCTGATCAAATTAACATAAAAATAATCTTTGACAGGTTATGACAATAAATTCTGAGAATATATTGTTAATATTTGAACAAGTAATTTATAAGAAGAATAAGTAAGTTGAAGTATTTTACATTAATTATAATTTTATTTGTGATAATTTTTTTAACCAGACTTTATTTAAATAAATATTCTTTTTCTCGCTTATTGGATCTATCAAAGTACACCCAATTATCCCGACTATCGTTCATTGCTTCCTGTGTTGTACCAACGAATACCTATCCTATTTTTCACACTTCTTTTTAGTCATATTATACATTGATTTTCAACTGTATTATATATGTTTAAAAGTGTTTTTTTTTTATTATTTCCTAGGGTCTGTGGTAAATTAGGTTGAACACGTGGTAGGATTGCATGAAGAAAATTTTAGACTGTAACTTTCTGGGCCTAAAATGTGTGATAACTCATCCAAAGTTCATGACAAGGTAAAAAATAACTTTTGATGTGTTAACTGTCATTTCTTGATGGAAAGGCATGATATTTTAAATAATAAAAACACATTTTTTAGTACTTATTTCCACAATATATTTTTTGATCAGGACCGGTTAAAAAATATATTGTGGAAATAAGTACTAAAAAATGTATTTTTATTATTAAAAAAAAAATGTAAAAAACAATTAAGTCTTCATTATTGTAATTGGAAATCAATATTTTAACCATAAAGTTCGTGAGCCAAATATCTAATCATAAACCAATTATAAAATCCAGTCAACTTAATATGCTAAATAATATTATTAAAATCCATTACGAAGTAATTAAGCGATTGTTATTTCATACAAACGATTAAAACTGTTAAAAAACGATTAAATCAATTTAGATTGAGTGGTCCTTCATTTATATAGTAATTATAAATATAAAACATGATCTTAATGACGAGTGCGACGAATATATTTATTTTTCTGCCCAATCTGAAATTTTGGCAAAATAAGGTTACTTGAAAAAGCCATTATTAACTAAGTGAAAGCAATTACCGATAGAAACAAACATTTTCGAAATCGTATTCATGGTGTTAAGTGTAGATCAAATGGGTATGTTTTCACATCAAAGTATACCTGTGATATATACAGTAAATTTTAATAATACTGAATATATGTTTAATGCAGAATGTTTGCTGGATTGAAGGGAATACGTCCAATTTATTACATTCTGTCCTTTGCTTTATTCGAAGAAACATACTATGAAGATTGAACCACGTATCACATAAAATATTAAACGGCTTATTTATATGTTGTAGTGATAAAAATCAGTAATCCAGTTAACACATTTTATTAATTGATGTATTTTTTTAATATACATATTACATAGAATTAATTATGTTTTAGATTAAACGTATGAGTGTAAATATAGTGTATTCCGGTCCTGCGCCTTGTAAAGTTTACGATTAGAGCACTGCCCGAAAGACTGCAAGAAAGTTGTTAGTATATTTTAATTACGCTTCGTTGAATAAAGAAACAATAGTCATATAGTAACGATAGATATCGTTTTTAAAAATCAGTTTATACAATATAAATTAATCATGTCCATAGATCTACTTTCGTGAACAAGGTAAACCCCGGGGAGGACAAGGGCGGAGTCAGGAGAGCACGACATAAGATAATAAAATATTTTCAGAGCTCTTTCACCGCGTTAATTGCATTCAGATTGTATTGTTGCCTGTCTGGAAACAAAAGGACGCCCGTGTCCGCTTGTGTTATTTCAGCCCGAGGGTGGGGAGTCGGGGGCGGCGGAAACGGGAAGGGGTGGAATTCTCAGGGGTGGGCGAGCGGACGATGTGCAGTGTTTTCAAAAATATTCATTAAAATAGAAATATGGTTCTCACCCTCTGTATTTTTAATTTTAATATTCCGTAGGCGTGTGGATGTCTCTCGAAGCTTGTTATCTGGATTTGTAAATGGTAAATAACACTTTTCAAATAAGAGATTTTTTGTATTTGATAATCTTTTGCTTTTTGCTTTGTAAAAAGAAACCAATGGTTCTGAGCATTGTTATAATTCATTTGCAATTATATTTGATGAAAAAAAATAAAAATTTTAATACGTTAATTAACAATTTGCATCTATTTTACCAAGATTTTTTTTATATTTATATATTTATTAAAAATTCATTGCTTTTTCAACGTCAGAATATTTGAACATATAATGTTGGAAATTTAACAAATACACAGGAAAAAAAACTATAAGGATTGCAAGAAAGTCAACCGAGTTCATGAATCATCTACTTTAACTGAAAAATAGTATTCGCTTGAACTCACTCATTTTGAATATTAAATTCTATGGAAATTTTCCATTATGAGTAAATATGATCCGCAATTAATTTAAGAAAATCATAAATATATATATATTTAAGTATTGATGAACTGAAAAAAAATATATTGAATTTTGGAGCGACTTTACCCCTTCACTGCCTCAACCCTTTGGTTGCCAGAAGCAGCGAATCAATGGGCGGACGCCAGTGAACACACTGCCGCTAATTGCATCCGGTTTTTACAATATTTCACCTGCTTAAAATACTCACCTCATTCTTTGTCGGATCGGACCTCGCTTGCATTACTATTTATAGTATACGTGTGAATACCAAGCGGTATTTATTGTTGCCTTTAAATAACTCGAGCCAAAAGAAAATCCAGATCATATTGGAGCACTCTAGTGCTAAAAACTGTTCCAAAGAACGATCAAATATTGTTGCCGCCTCTCTTAATATGCATATTATGGTTCTAAATGGAATACCTTTGATGCTGGTTATAAGTATAATTCTTAAGTCTTTCTTTACAGATAGAGGAAGCAAATAAATATTTGACCAGTGGTTAACAGAAACATCAAATCATTCTCCGACCCTTACTACAAAGATTCAAACATTTAGGAGCTGAGTTTGAATTTATATTATATGATTCATTAATAACGTGATTAGCGAACTGTGAATCTGTTTTTTTACTGTTGAATGATCTTACATGTGCCTTAGCTCGAGTAGATATACTTCTACTACTAATACTTAGATTATCACAAAGGATTCTTAACGAACAAACTAACATAATAGTATCGCCACTTGTCCAGCCGTTGTACAAAGGGGTGGTCTGATTCGCTTCCATAAGGACCACTTCCGTCCCACATATAATCTTATTGTCATAGACACCTATTGTTTCATTTAGAATTTTGAAAATTTAGTGTCATTGTGTTAAAGTAACAAGCTAGGCCGTTGGAACAGGAGAGAGGATGTGTTGTGTGCCTTTTCTGCACAGCTATATATAGATAAGCGAATGTTAGTTTAAGCATAGTTCTGACGATGGCGTGAGCCGAAATAGCTATCAACTATATTTGTTAAAAATAATTTTGTAGAACTAAAGTACATTGCTATTTTTTCACCGTGTTATATAGTAATATCTAGAAACTTGAGTAGATCAAAAAAATAATAATAGATTAAGTTTATGATATCGACTGAAGGTGTTTAATGGAATTTCAATATCAAATTTGAATTGTTATAACTTTGTACGATTCCACAGGTTTTGTCACTAACGACCCGGGATTCGCCTTTCGGCATCTTCAGGCATACTATCACTAACTGACAGTCAGTTCTGTTGTATCCGTATGATAGAATGCCTGAAGATGCCGAAAGCCGAAGTCCGGGTCGTTAGTGACAAAACATGTGGAATCGTACAAAGTTGTAACAATTCAAATTTGATAGACTAAGTATTTTCCATTGGCACTAATTATTACTGTAGTGTGAAAAACTATTGACGGGTTGGAAATCTATGCTTTATGGTCGAACTATTTATTATATTGTATATCGTATACAATACGTTCCATGATAGTTTGTATACACAAATGTCTATTTTTAATGATGATTGACTCTATTTATTATACCTTAATATTCTTTATATTTACAGACTCAATATTTACTAACATTTTTCATAATTTGTAGATATGTAACTGTCAATTCTTGGCAGAAAAGCAATTTGATTACAAAAATAAAACTCAACCTTTTTGACCATCCAGCATTTTACGGGTTAATTAGGAATCTTAAAATTTTATAGAAATATAGAAGTATTATGTACATAAAGAAATGTGTTTAATTTTTATAGTAAATGGATTTATACGATTTTATATATATACATATATATAATTGTAATATAATATAATTGTAATAAAAGTTTTCAAGAGGATATTTAATGACGCCGTCAGGCTATCTTTGGTCAATATTTCACAAATATTTATTTAAGTAAGTAAGATATTTTTATACCTTATTTCGAATACAAAACGACTATCCCGTATCAATTTAAGATTAACATTTAGTCCAATGGATATAGAGCAAATGAGATTCTTGTCTAGCGATGCATTTAATACTAAAGGTATGTACTATCATATAATGCTAACGTTCTATCCAGCGATTAACACAATACAGACGTCGCATTGTTCCAAACAATGGCAATTAATATCATCTGCTAGCAATGCTGTAAGAAAGAATGTCCCCATCATCCAACAAATGGCAGACCTCGCGAAAACTGATGTAGACGTATTGTTCATGGGACACAAAAGAAATACAATAAAATGATACTAACCTAAAGATAATGATACGAAATCTTAATTTATTATTAATTTGCTAACAAGAGTTCAACACGTGTTTTAAAGGTAACAAAGTTTATCGATGTCGCAGAATTTATACATTTTTATAGTAAGCATAAAAACCACCCCATCTCTGATTCTGATTCTAAATTAGTGCGACTGTAATTCAATCATTTTTTAAGTTTACACTATAAAAACTAATTATATATATATCTTTTTCTAATGGTCTAATTACACACAGAAAACTCCGGGTCTTTATAAATGGGCAATCAATAGTGTAATCATTGAAGTAGTTATAAGACAAATTTAATGCAGGATTGTCTATCTGTGATCTAAGATCGAAATCGTGTACAGATAGTCCTCGACTTACGACCATTCGCACTTACGACAAAAAAAATATCATTTTTACTAAAATGCATCACGGTGCGCCTTTGTCAATCTTGATTCATGCGTAAACAAAGATGACGCAATAATGATGCCATAAATACTTCCTGCCGGGCAGTAGATCGCGGATGTGCGCAAGGAATGTCATTTGTTTCTCACTTCGTCCCTTCGTTGTTTTTAAATTATGCATACATAATTCAGTTAAAATAGTGTTTTTGAACTTAGATAGATATACACATTAATATATTAAGATATAAATAATACATATACCCATTTAATTTCTGAAGTGAATTATCAATAAATCGTACTCATAATGACTGGCAAACGTAGTAGATGTGACAAATAAAGAGAAATGCAATAGATTTAGAAAAAAAACTTTAATAAGTAAATACATATTTTGTATGAAATCCGACATACGACTATCCGGGTTACGACCAAAGTCCAGGAACGTATCTCGGTCGTAAGTCGAAGATAACCTGTATAGTAAAAACAAGCAAAGGCTTCCAATTTAATAAAAGATTTTTATTAGTTGTATTTTGAATTACATTGTACATATTACTAAGTTATGTCTCCCGTTTGTTTTTGGCATTTTACTCCCTTATATTCTTATGATTACAATGTATAAATTGCATCGAAATAGAAACAAAAATAATTCAAGCGTATTTCAATGAAAATTAAGTTATATTAATTTTTGTTTCGAGAACGATATTGGGAACATAGAATTCTATTAATTTTTTGTAATATATGCATATTATTGTGTCAATAAAACAGTAAAAATAAAAGATAAACAATTAACTTCAATAAAATTGATGGACTGACATATTTCTACTTATAATAATAATCATATTTCAGTAATAGTTTATTATTATGATTTTATCTTTGACAGGAGATGTGGGCGTTATGTTTTAAAAATTACATTCCGTTAACTCATAAAAACGCCAAACCAACTTTTGATATGCGTGTCAATTTAATTTAACATTATTTATATGTCTCACGAAAAGAGGCATCAAAAATAGTTACTACAGAAATATATATATCAAAATAGACTACAAAGTAATAGCTTAAAAAAATAATAAAAAAACCACTGCAATTGATTCAAAAAAAAAGTGCAATATCAATCGTGTACATTTTATTTTCAATATAAATACGATTTGAAGTGTTTATTTGAATATTGAAAAAAAAAAGCATGTAAGACAGACTAACATAAAATTTAATAAAATATCGTAAAATTTACTCCTGTTACGTTATTACATAAATATAATATACCAATCTTTTATGTTGAATATAATAAATTAGTTGTAGCTTTTTTGTTTGGTTTTTGTGGTATGATAGTTGCTCATTGACATACTTTATAAATAAGAAAATGTAGCTCGATAGTATGTACATATTATATTTTATAATTGAGTAATATATCGAGGGCTGCTATTTATATATGTTGTATATGCATGGTTAGTTATAAATATAGTTATCTGCATTCTGAAACGCAAGAATAGCTTTTAGAATCCAACATGACTGTATTTAGATATTTTGACCTGTACGGTTGGCACCTCGGTCATTTCTCATTAGCCACATGTCAGATACCCGATATTTTCGTTCGCGCCGCTTTTCTCGTCTGTCACGCGAACCCAAAACGACACCGTGTTATCTCTCGAACGTAATTACAACAAAATGCAAAGTAAATGTGTTTTTAATGCACCATCCACGAGGACATTTCGTTTCCGCAGCATAATACTGATACATCTTTAATTCACGATGTTTTAACCTACGTATATTTTTGGATATTTTTTTTGTAAATTATTCAATTACAGTCCAATGAAAAACGAATCTTTCACAGACTCATCTGAGAGATTTTATTATATAATTTTAATTGTTGACTAACGGCCCGGGTTTCGCCTTTCGACATCTTCAGACATTCTATCACATGAATGCAACAGAACTGACAATTTATGTGTCATAAGCATTTTTCGTTTTTTGGTATAAAAATGCGCTTGGTAACAGAGAATTCATTTGCTCAATCTAGTTTTTATAATTATCAATTAATTCATTAATTATTATTCATTAATATCATTTTAAGTTTCCATACATTGAATGTGATGAGGTTGTGGAGGTTTTAAAATAACGCATACATTCATAAAATTCCTAACTAATTCATACATTGAATAAAAAATATGAAGTTTTTACATGGAACGGTCGCCCCATTGCCAAGTATACGAAAGCCTAACAGTGTTGTAGACAGGACCGACAATAGAGCTGGGAATCAAATCACCAGGATTACGAAAATCAAACTAAGTGGAGAGGTATGGTAAATAAGTACAGGAACAAATTAGGATTCGTTCAGTTGTGAACTTTGTTGAACGTATATTTACATAGGTCAGTAAACACTCGCACTCGTTGAACATATAACGACGTTGAATAATCGGTATCCGTCAATCACAATAGGTTCTTGACGAGATTTCCAAATTTTATTTGTTAAGTCCGAAGAATACGGCGAAAAGAGGTTAAAAGTCATACAGTAACTTCAATTCTACTAAAAGAACTCGTTAAACATACACATTTGGAACACGTATATAGTGTATTAAATTTATTGAGAATCGTATAAGATTTCTTCAATTTGTAAAATCAGGCTACGGTTACTGTACACATGTGTGTGTTTGTAGGTGAAAATAGTATATTTTAACAGTGAATGTACTTTTCCTAATTTAAAATAACATTGTATGGAATAAAACAAGTAAATAAGTTATAATGATAATGAATACTCCTTAGTAAACCAATTCGACACAATAAGGAAACTGATGCATAAGTTAGAGAGAAGAAGAAAAAATATATATTTTTTTTAAATACATAAACACAATGGTTAGTACTACTCCTTGTACGACAAAATCAATATTTTATGAATAATAGAATAGTTCTTTGCATCTCTGGATTCATTTTGGTAATCTGAAATTCGTCCTTCTAAGAGATTTTGATGAGGTTTTGATAAGGTACCGGGAATAATTTTATATTATATGATTTGATACACCCTACTTAAATAATTCTAAATCTTTCCCTTTACTCGTTTTCAAAAAAACGGTCACCTCGTCTTCGATATTATAGTCGTATTCGTATATTGTAGTTCCTATTCTAACTATTCGACAAATTTGATAATTTCAACTTTGTAGCAGTGTTGCCCTAGAAGAGCGAATTATACAAACACACGAATGCCACGGTGTTGCGATAAATATTCGTCGCGCAAACGATAAAGTTTGGATCGTGCTAGGGTTTTGTAGACACCCTACGAAAACATGTATTTCGAATCATGTTATTCGCACATTGTGTTTATATTTTATGTTAGATTTACTTTTTACCGCTGAAAAGCGATTCTCGACTTACATAAATATGAACATACAACTATGATATTTGTTTTATTTTACTAGTTTACTTATATGTGTATATATGTCGAGTGGGCATGATAAAATTGTAGATATCTCTAACAAAATATACTAAAAACGCAAATATATGTTTATTTGCTTTACCACTGTGTAATTTTTTACATCAGTCCTAAATATATAAAAAAAATTACTACCCCTCAGTCAGTACCCCTAACAAAATACCTTATAGAATCTAAATGACAGTTTTTAAATGATGATTTCAGATCCATGTATGTGGAAAAGTATGTTCATTAATTATTGTTTCATTTTATTTTGATTTATTGCAGTCAATTTTGAAGACGCATTGGCAAACAATAATTCTTTTGCATTCGAATTGGCAATATTATTTTTTCCTTTACCCCCAGGGGAACCACTATTGGCGCAATCTTTTGATATGTCGAATATTTGCGATTTCATCAGAAGTTTGTTTTATTTTTATGTCTAAAATATGCGACGATTAAATAAATATAATATAAAATAATTAATTTCGTATACACTAGCGCTCAATAAATAATGATAAAAAAATGTAAAAAAATATGGCGAAAAAAGAATTTTGTACGATTTTTTTTCAGTCATTTCAAGATCGCGCTCAAGTCGATATTATCATATAAATGTATACAATAAGCTGAAATGTTCCTTCTCTATACTCAATAATAGTGATTCTAATGTGTGGCCACCAGAGGATTTTGCTGCGGCTAGCAATACTTTTACAGTAAATATTGATATTTAAAAAAAATGTGTTTTTACAAATGAATTAGTAAAATTATTATTATTTTAAAATTGCTTGAATAAACCAGACTTATCCAGCATTTAGTCGAGTTTACGTAGACTGTCTCAATAATAAAACTGTTCAAAAATTTTGGTCGAAGTTATACGTTGACCATGAATTAAGTCAATATAAATAATTAACAACATTTGCTTTAGTAATTTTGTCGATTTTACCTACAACTGTGTATTATGAAAGGTCATTCAGTGTAATGCACTAAATAAAAAATAAATATTGAAGTTATCCATAGGACAGCTGATGTTTATAATGCGGCCACAGTGAAATTTCACGTGACAACCACTGCTATATAATGAAACATCTAAAAACATCTATGGCACTGACTTTAGTACAGCTATGCATCGAATGAAATTTAACGATTTTTTTTACTGATTATTATGAAAGGTGATAGAATAATGGGGGTCGTGGTATACTGAATATTTGAATTCGGATGTAGGTGGGTCAACCAACCCGATTAGATAGGAAACGATCTGTAGACAAGTAAAATGGTTTTATATACCAGTTGACCGTGATATTGCATTGTAAAATTTAATTGTCTATGTCAGAAATTTTTAAATAGAACTGTTTTAAAAATGGAAAGTCACTTTTATTCACAATGCACGATGTTAGATTATTTATATCGCAAAAAACGTGCATATATTTTTTTATTCGCGCAGTCCAACGTCCAAAAGAATACGTATGGTAATGAGAATGTTCGCGTTCCGTAGAATTATTTAATTTTAAACTGCCGTGACTAGAGATGTAATAAAAATAAATTAAAGGTGTGAATGAATGAGATTGCAAATTGTGACAGGGACTTTCAAAGCGTTTTTATTTTTTGTCTTAAAAAAAATATGCGTTCGTTGACAAAACTCCACAGTAATGAACTAAACAGAGAGAAAACTATGAAATTTATATAAATATATTATATACAATAAAAATATGATAAATTTTATTTTTCAACTGTTCGGTTTTTCTTGTTTATCGGTAACAACTTATGTATATATAATTAAATACAATAATTATCAAACATAAGTCGGAATTTTTTTAAATATCATTTTAATTTGATATTTATAGATTGTGTAATAGATAGACACAACAAATAAAACTATTTTTGTTGATTGAACTCCATTACAACACGGTGAAAAAATAGCAATGTATATTAGTTCTACAAAAATTTTATGAGAAATAGTTCATGGCTATTTCGGCTCACGCCTTCGTCAGAACTATCTAAAACTATTTTTCGTGTTGTATGGTGTCATTATATCAAGTTCGACGTGAATAATTACAGGAAGAGGTTCCAAAATAGTGTACGACCTTCCAAAGATGTGCAATATTTATTGATAGTCGCTCGCAAATATGTAACTGTATTTATTTTAATGAATTTGTAGAGTTCCCATCTTTGTTTAGGACAGGTGTAACAACGTTAAGGTTTATGTAAATTTTAATTTTTGCGAAATCTAAGAATCACATATTAAAATTTTACGTAATTATTACATTTTAACGTAACGCGACTTAATATTTTATTTACAAGAACAAAGCTGTGTTATTTTTAACAGGAATAGTAAACTGTATAAGCTGCTATTAGTTTACTTAACGATTCTAGTCAATTTCTTTTTAATCAAGATTCACTTCTTTATTTTCGATTATTCATAAAATTAATATAAATATAATTTTGAAGTTACGTCGTTTTTTTTCCAAGCTCGGTGCCTGTTCCAGGGAATAATTTAATAGACGACTGTCGCCAGATCTGCATGTAACTATTTTATTTTAGTTTTTTTTCTCTTTGAAGTGGATTTTTAATAAAAAAAACATAAAGATTAGTTGGTTACTCAATAGCCTGTTTCAGACATCAAATTATAATTTTTGTAAGCCTTATTACAAATTAAGTATAAATTATTGTCATTATGTAAAAATTTCAAAATAAATTGTTTCGATATATTAATAATTAGTGGTTGCCTGTTGCGACTTTGTAATCGAACGAAAATATATTTATTCAGGTTTTAATAAAATGTGGATATAATAACAACAATATTAAGCATATGTAATGATATAAAAAGACGTAAACGTACAAGAAAAAAGATTACTGAAACCAGTTCCATAGTAGGAAATTTGTGTGCAATTTTAATACCACATAATTACAACAAATTAAAAATAATCGATACTGGTTTGACACATCTGTTGTACCACACCAATTAATCAAAATAATACCCTATCTACATTGAGCAGATTGCATAGATAAGTAATATTAGGTACGCGTGCTCTTTTTGGCAATGTTTTTATGGCTGTTTTTTTATGATACGTATTTATGGTATAAAAAATACTCGTTTTACAGTCTGACAGATTGCGTTTCGGTTAAAATTTAATTAAGACCCGATTTATCAAAATTTTTACATTCAACCAATACCAAATTAGATTAATGCCTTTTTTATTTATAAAATATAACTTACCTAGGCATCGGAATGCATTAATCATTGTGTAATTTAAAAAAGTATATATAGACTTAATCGAGTGTACATAAAAAAGACTGTTTTTTTCCGTCGCAGCCTACTGATTAATTAATTTGAGATATTTTAAATCGTGTTTGAAAATTCTTTGCATGTTCTTTGAAATTAACGTACATATTGCAACTCCATAATCCATCATTTGAATCACTCAATATTCAAAATTTTATTTTCCATTAACATTTATATTTAAAAATAATTACTTTAAGTTTAATAAATACAACATACATGTGATAGGAACAAAGTCGCTCTCGTTATGACACGTGTGAAGTATCGATTTTTTTGACTATACGTCAATTAAAAGAAAAATTAAATTCCTTTATCAAACGTTTACGTAATCATGGTAATTTCTAGCACTTACTTCTACAATTTTACCACACATATTTCCTAGTTAACTGGTAGATATACATGCACAAAAATAGCAATGTATTTTAGTTCTACAAAATTTTATAAGATATAGTTGATAGCTATTTCGGCTCACGCCTTCTGTAGAACGAAAATACATTACTATTTTTTCACCGTGTTATAATGGAGTCTACCAAGTAAATGTCAATTCAATCAATAAATTAATATACATATGACATTATCTGTGTTACCAGAGCTGCATCTATCGAATTTTAGGAGGACCATTGTCACATGCCAATTAACGGAAAATACCACTGTCATTATCAACACAAAACTGAGTTAAATTTTTCATAAGCACGATGAAGATTGGCATATGTATATTATAGTATGATTAAAATATCCGAGACCAAATCTTATTACATTATTAATTATAAAAATATATCTCTCCGAATTTTGATTTTGAAGTCAATTAAAATATACTGAGTGAAATATTTCCATAAATGCGGAAAGCAGATGTTGAAATTGAGAAACGTGAAAAAATCAACGCCGTGGATTTTGCAATAAGCCATTCTTCATACTTGAATGAGCCTCATTTATTTTTTCAATATTCATTTTTAAGAAGTCAGTCATGCGATATTTCAAAAGGATATTATTTTATTTATTGCCTCGAAGGCAGAAACGGGCTCCAGAATCCGCGCTGGGCTTGAAATTTTTTTTTTCAAATGAATACCAAGAAGACGGAAAGTATGATGTTATTAATTATATAGACGTGACATTTTTCAAGTATATTTGAATAGTGAAATTAGATATTCATGTCATTATATGAATATTTTCTATTAAACTTGTAGATGAGAGAATATACAGTAAGACGCATTTGGTAGGAGTATATAGCGTTGTGACGAAACGTGGGATTGATTAGTGTGTAGTTATTTTTAGAGAAACTCTGTTTTACAATCAATATTTATTGCCTACTTATAAATTGAGCTTTCGAAAAACCAGGGCTTAAAAGCTGGCACGAAAA
>JAHFWJ010000427.1:0-11639 GCA_028555115.1 Himalopsyche japonica | reverse complement strand
CTACTAAAATACATGGGAATGAGACCGCTGGGCTAATGGAATACTATTTGCCATCAAAATATATGAAGCTGGATTTAATGAGTTTTATAATTTTTCTTATAATTTATTTACATTTTTTTTCACTAACTGATGTGTCACTTTCTGCCGAAATCTAATACATCGGCTTTTGCTACTTTTTCGAGTCTCGTTGTAACTGTCGAATTTGACAGTGTCATTAAGAAAGCATCCGGCAAATTTGAAATAGTCTGTAGCGTACTAATTCGTGAGTATAGTAAACTTTAAATTTTCGATCAAACATATTTCACTTTTTAATTTTTCATATTAGATTCGCGACATAAATAGCTTACATTATCCTCCCAAAAAGCCCGACAGAAAGAGCTTCATAAACCTTTTAGTGCTTTCATATATTTAATATGAATAATCACTTACTTCAGTGAAAATAAGATAACACTTATTTTCACAAGATTTATTGTGTTGTCAAAATAATTATTATAATGTTGCTTATAATATTTCATTATCAACGCTTTTTTATAATAGTTTCGTATTCAAATCTAAAATTACAAAGGAACTTATTTTTTCAAAGCAAAAAAGTATTAAATGCTTCGACGGGCGCCTGCTTTCCACGCAAGACTTGAAATTCAGTCAGAATTCTCAAAAGTAGTATGTTTCCGGTGGGTTAGGCGGCAAGTTCCAATTTTTGTTTGTTTTTCTTTGCAGTATATCAGTTGACACTACTCTCCGTTTACACCTACCAAGGCTTCCACCGCCCACATCGGACGAACTCTTGGCATCTTCATATTGTTCAATCGAATAGTTCATTTCTTATTTTGGATTTTATGCCTTCCGTACTCCTCCACATATTTACTATATCAGATTGTTGACCCCAACTCGTACATGACTTGAACGTTAAAACGTACTTATACACTTCAATATAAAAAAACAAAATGTTGTTTTTTAAATTAAATTTAAACATATCGTTGGTGTATAATACATAAGCAGAGATCTTCTTATCTTCAAGTAAACATTTTACATCTATAGTTTGGTCGCAAATGCTGTTTCAGCAAAGAAATTCGTCAGGGTTCCTATGCGAATATTTTCAGAATTCGAGTCATCTTCTGAGGATGTTTGATACATTTTGAATATCAAATATTATATTTATCGTTCAAGTTCTGTGTATCAATGTCTGAAGATGCCGAAACCCTCTTCAATGGTTTCATCTGATAATTATTTAAAAATGCGAAGTATTCGTTGATTTTATTGCATCCGAATGCATGAGATGCTGAAAAGCGAAACATGTAAAGTGTACAAAATTAAAATGGACAAAAATTATAGTGAATTATATTCACAAACTGATTAATAAAATACATATGTAGTTACTTGATCGTTTCTTCTATGAAAGTTGCTGAGCTCTGCGTCATTTTTTGGATGTTCTTTACGTAATGAATGTATTTTGAATATAGCCATCAAATTTTCCGCACTGGTAATAAATGCGCTGTGAATCACACTGTCCCGGTCCGTTTACAATAATAATATCTATGGTCCTTATCAAACATTCATCGATCGTTTTTGCTATTTCCTTTGTGCTCTGTTCAATGACTCGCTAACCTTGAATGAAGATATGCTTCACATTCTGCTGTGTTGTGGACCATTCATAATAGACCCGTGCTTTATCATTTTTTATCCTAGATGTAAAATAGTTTTCATTCAAGTGTAGGCGATGTTAACTGAGCTGGCTTTGTAGTTTGAACGAAACACAGTTTTATCCGTATTATAATAAAGGTGTGACTTCATACGTACACGGCTGTATCTCTACATGTGGTGGTTTTGAAGTATGAGCACAGCTAAAAAATCTTTTTTTTTTAGCTTAATTGATAATTTCTATCTTTTTTCTGTGATATCTCATTCAGTGCCTGAATATTTTACAATATTATTATACATTACCAAAATATTACGCACGAAAATCAATAATATTGAATTTACCAAACTGAAATTTTTGTTGCCACATTCATTCACGAAGATTTTTAAGAATAATATGCATATTTTCTTTTATAATTAGCAATATTATCACCGTCATTCTGGCAAAAACATCGATATGTGTGTTATGTGTTATTTATACCAAATGTTCCCTTTTTTCCAGCTCTATCGTCTGACAAAATGCACACATTATTTGATATTGACTCAAATTAGCTGAAACTATCCTGCGTATCTGGTATTTTAAAGAGCTTTCATAGAGTAGGTACTTAAACCATAAAACGGTTTGATTAAAACAAATGATTCTTTTATGATGGTTTGAAACCTCCGTTTATGAGAACTATATGAAATTTTCTTTTCCCATTCCGATAATAACATCTCATACAAGGCTCATTTATTTTCTGTTGCAATTATTGTTACGAAAATATTTTGAATTAATAATTCTTTGCACAATCCGAAATTAACTCAATAACTACACCATCGAGTAGTCGTCAAAAGGGCAAGTGGACACACCAAAAAAATGCCTTAAGATAAAATAGGCAATAAAATTAGTTTTATCCGCTATTACTTTTAATGTGATTTTTCTGATACACATTGCTAATATAATTTATAACACAGTAAGTAGGGCTTTATTTTAAGAACAGTAATAATTTAATTTTCTCATTTTTTTATCACATATTTTTTCAACTTTACATATTCGCATTCTTTTTACTTTAATAATGAGTATACACACATTAAAAAATACTTGGTAACACATACATTCCGTAACAGATAGTCCGTCAAATCAAATTACATTATATTGTTGTTCTCCAATGATCATATTGGACACTGTGTTGTATTTCACTGTGATAACATTCATAAATATTAATTAAACAGTTTCTCATAACCTTAGCATTTCCAGAAATGTCACGCATAAATGATTTTCTCAAACTTTGTTTACAATTTACCTGTTTTATATTCATTAATTTGTTTTCTACTTATGTTTGAATATTTAATTATATACAACAGTAGACCGGATGTTACCGTAATCTAACCTCAAACGTGTGATTATATTATTATTTTATCTAGTTGTTTCATGCGGGCTAGTAAGAAATTGTTTTACCGTTTCTTTAATTGATATTATTTATGAATATCAGGTTTTCAAAAATAGATAATGACTTTGAATATTTTTAAATAGTGCTTCGTTATTTATTATGTATCATGCTTCTTCGGTAAAGCAATGTTTTTATTCAATCGTATATTGCAGTGTATTGCAACCTTTTGTCATCCACGGCACACCAACGATTCTTTCAAAATTTCAATGTTAACATCAGGTCAATACTTATAAAAATGCGAATGATTCACCATCGAAGCATTTCTCAAAAATGACTCACTCTTCTATATTGCTTTCATTATTTATCCTTTTTTTCCTCATAAATTCACATTATATAATGTAAATTGTGTATATAATATTTATGCACATATGGCATATTATTCCAATGATAAAATAATTATGTCTTATTTACATGTGATTCTTTTGTTACAAAAATAAGCCGCGGCACACCAAAACACGTCTGGCGGCACATTGTTGTGCCGTGGCACACCGGTTTCGGAGCTCTGGTATATTGTACGCCCATATAATTATGAAATTGAGCCATTGCGAGATGATAGCAATTGCATATTTTTTGAATATTTTTAATTTCTTTTAATTATATTTTCGATATTCCCAAAAAAATACTACACCCAGTATACTCTTTAACTGTTTAACGGCTCGTGACGTGTACGTTTATTATGTATATTCCACTAGTCATCAAATTTTGTCTTTGTTAAAAGTTTTGTAACATTAAAATTAAATAATTCACTTGTTAATCATTGAAAATCAACTCTTATAATTTCGATAATATTTTCATTCAGAAATCAGTGCATTTCAAGGATAACTTCTCTAAATATTTTGATAAATTTGTCTCTTTTTGTTGATTTTTCAACTTAAATAGTATTATAGCGGATCCACGAGTGAATTTTTTACGTGAAACTCATTTTTTTTTGTTTTTTGTTTTTAATTACATGGAGATTTTATTATGTCTATGATTTATTGTTGTCTTGGCGTAATACATCGCAATTCGAAAAGTCGTTATACCAAAAATACTACTCAATTATTTTACATTTTTGTATTGAAATTTTATGACTTAGAAATTATTTTTGTTCGGTGAATATAACTTTTACTTTTGTATTCGTAACCCAGATATTATTCAAAATAAGCATTATTATCTAATTCGTATCAAAATAATATTACGTATTCACATTACATTCGTTCACATAATAATAAATAAATTAATTCCACTCTAATAATTTTACTTTAAATATTTTTGATTTTTTAAAACGAAATGATAAAAATTGATATCGAATCACACACGTTTGCAATCTCTACACTGTTTATTTACTAGTACCGCTTTTAGGCAAAGTTCCACCCATTATCGCATACATATTCCAGTGCAATAATAAAAATTAAAAAATATTAATTAGTCATTTTTGACGTGACAACGTCTTATAAATTAGAAATATAATGCTTTTGCATGAAACATTTTTTACGCGATTCTTTTACGCGCCTTTTTCTGGAACAAAGGAGTAAAAAAAGGACTGGGTGTATATACAAAAAAACATGTGTATACATACATTATGGGTTGTAGAGAAAAATCTTCAGTAATATATAAACTCGGAGTCACTCCTGGCGCGTCAGAATCAAGAGCTCTCTGAACAATATGTTTTTGTACGCACTACGCGCGTATTCCGCACACGATATTTTAATCAAATGATAATTTTCTGAAAAAGTTCAGTACAAATCCATTTTTGACATATTTCTCAATAAATCATTCGCTCATATAAATTGTCATCTTTTTCGTGTATTACTAAATTTCTTGTTTATCTACACATGACGAAACTAGCTTACACAATTGTAAGACTGTTTTGTTTAAAAGGAAAATAAATCTCTTTTTATTTTGTATAGCACTTGTAAAGCAATATATTTGCATAGCTTTAAGGTTTCTGGTTACAAGTGGTAAAAATAATCTGACTCGGCATTGAGACTATCAGAATCCGTGTCAGAACTTTCATTGAAAAGATTATATAACAAATCTTATTATAACAATACCAAACAACTTAATCTCAAATTATTTTTTCTTCTTTATATTCGGCTATAACAAACTGAAAAAGTTTCTCAAAGATACGTGACATTTATTTTTATATTATGTCAAATTATGGTTAAATGACGTTACACGTTTAATATAATAAACCGACAGTGTCTAAAAAAAGACACAAAACTTACATAACATCATTTTGATGTTCGCAGAAATTTGCCGACAGGGTGGGAGTTTCCATCATTAGGGATTCAATACGCATATTCGACTCTCTTTTGACATTCGAATATTCGAAAATAGAAACATTTATTCAATTATTTTTCGCTCATATTATTAATGTATTTTCTTTACTTATTATTGGAAATGCGTTATAATACAATAAATCAAACTCAATTTGTTTAGTACTATATCCTTTTTGTTATTTTAATGATCGAATTTACATTCGTTCGTTTTACGACTATTTATAATTTATGATATCGACTGAAGGCTCTTGATGGAATTTCAATATCAAATTTGTATTGCTGAAGCTGTACAATTCCACATGTTTTGTCAGTGATGACTGCCTGAAGATGCCGAAAGGCGATCCCCGGGTCGTATTGTCGTATATCTTGAACCATGTGTTTTCTAGGATTTCAATCTGGTAATTAATAACATTACATTTCATGTTCATAGCTTTGTGAACATTTGTATTTTATGATGTGATGGGTGATATCGGTTCTGATCATTATTTTATTATATTAAATGTGGAAATACTTTTCATTTGATCGTTTATTTAAAAAATTCTAAAATAACAAATAACGACATTTGACATCCTATTATATCGTGGAATCCATTTTGTTTATTCAAATATCAAAATACTCACTCACGACACATCTAAGAAAATCTTATGTGTCAAGAATAATTATAACGTCTCTTCAGAAATAAAATCAATGAATCAAGAGTTATATTGTTCGAATAATACAATATTTTTATTATCCATAGTGGGTACAGTGAGAAGGCTTACTACTTGATTGTTGTGTGGTTATATATTCAATGAGAACAAAATGGTTCATTCCTATAAAAAAAATATTGAATGTTGGAAAAAACGTATGTAAGACAATGTCAGCTTAGTGCCCGCCTCTGTTAGCCTAATAAATGTGTTCACTTTTTTTATAATTGTATTTTATATTTCACGCAGTTTTCTAACCTCACAGTAATTGGTATTCGACTAATAAAAAAATGACCAAAATACATTGGTTATTTTTTATTAATTAATTTGCCACGTCTTTACTTCATTTGTGCTAGACATAACATGTTAAAATTCATGTATACTAAAACGGAGAGAACCTTCCTTCCTTAGTAAACCTTCCCGGTAAACATCCAGTAAATAAAATATTTTTGAATTGTTAATAAGCGATTCAAACATTTTTTTATCGCATAAATAAATTTGATACGACCTTGATAAAAAAAATTGAAACTGGATTTCAATACCATTTCCGTATACTTTCCTTCGCCCAACATTTTCTAATTGGTCGTAAAACCCATTAAAATATTCTTTAAAAAAATAATTTCAACTAGGTCTAAAATACCGTTTCTAATGAGCAGTTTTTTTTTTATATATACATTGTTATTTTTAATCATACTAATTTCGATATAAATTCGATTCAAATAAAACAAATATCTGATTTATGTGTAGGTATTATATAAATCAATTATAAAATCCCATTACGCCCAAATAAAGTATTTTTTGTATATTATACACTTGCATGAATAAATGAATAACTTCATAGATAATTTTCATATCGAGTTTTAGTAAAATTGAGACGAGACCATTTTCAATTTGCGAACTTTTAAATACTGTAAACTTCGAAAAATCGTTTTGAAAATAAACCAAATGCAAGATTAAAAAAATGATTCCAAGCGTTTCGCATACAAATTAACCTTCAATTTGATATTTCAAAACAAATTCAAACACTGTGATCATAACAAAAACGCTCTGCCCATGCGCATAGTAATCATCAAAGTCTTCAGAAGTGTTTTCTGAATAATACCTTGATCTTTACTGTTGTGTGGAAACATTTTACAACATCAGTGGGATTCGGAAACACATTTTGAATACTGTGAGTATAATTTTTATTGTTGATAGTTCACCTTCTGTCTATTTTACAAAATATTTTTCTGTCTATCCTCTCGTCTTGTAAGGTTTCTTTCCCGGCGTTCGGAGAGGCATATTGAGTTCTTCGCCGCAAAACGATATCGTCCATGAGATAATTCACCGACTGTAGTTCCGCACCTTCATTAACTTTCGTCATTTCAGTGTGGTTTTATACCGCTCTAACATTGACATGATAAATAAGCTGGCATCCTGTGATTGCGATCAGAGGATGATTGTCAATTTAAATTTGGCATTATAATTATTTAATTCGACATTGAAAATTAAATTTCCCAATCTGTAAGTAAAATGTATTGTTGCGTGTAATATTACAAAACGTTTTTTGGCCATCGTCCCCTACTGTTTCGAAAAAAAATTCACGCCTCTGTTAATACTAGCAGGTTTGTTATCACCTAGTTATTATTTTATAATTAAATTATCATTTATATATCTATATTGTGTGGAAATATTGATCGACAGTGTTTCCTGAGCTGAGTTGCGGCGTCATTGCAGTGTTTCAACTTACAGTTTTTGCGTTTTTTCTTCTTTAAAATTGTATGTTGCATAAAAACGCAGTTTTCATGTTTTATTCAAAGTTCTCATTGTGCTTTTGACAACTAAATTCAATTCTTTCTAGTGCAGGCCGTGGTTTATTTCTTGCACATTTTATAGGCCATAGAGTGACAAGCTTTCTTGGGAAGCACTGGTCTAGGGTAAAAGCATTGACCTAGCGATAGCACATATTTCCAATAAAATCGATAATACATATATTTTATTATTATTTACATTTGAGATCTTAGTTTTAGGTTTTCTCGAATTTGGTTCGTTTAGTTAAAAAGTTAAGCATATTTGACGCTTTGCCAATTTTTATTCGTAATTACATCTTATATATTTTATTAAACTCGTCCTTTGTCTAAGTTTGACTATAAAACCTAAAAGCATATATCAAGGAATAATACCACCACAAAAAAAAATCATAACCCACACAACATAATAAAAATTACCATACCGTGGTCTGCCAGTCTTCCGCTAAATTATTTATCAACGGGCGTAAGCGTAATTCCTAAATTCAAAAGTTAATAATTAAACCATCTTCACAACTACAATAAAATATACCTTAGTATTTCAGCAAACATTAAGCAAAGAAAGAACTATTTCCAAGCTTGTTATTAACACTGCAAAGCTGAAAGTCGAATCAAACCCGCGTAGTCAGACAAGAAAAATTTACTAAAATATAGTAGTTAATCGCTTAAATCTGTATCATAATGAATAATTTATTTTCATGTGGGACAAATATCAGGTAATATAGCGTCTGTAGTTCGCATTTTGTATGCGTCTAAATTTACGTTATCTCAACGAAGCGTTTGTAGTATAACATTTTAATTGATACCTGTTTTACATTCATTTTGTACATTTCACGCACTAATCTTTTTTAATACGCTATTTCCATGTCGTTTTTATTCATCTTGTGAAACATTTTCTCACGCTGGCGTTTCGCAATCATTGTCTTATGATGTTAATGTTTCATACAAAAATAATGTATCTCAACATTTCCTTACGCGGAACAAAGGTTTTTAACTCGTTTCTTTCATCAAACAGATTTAAATCACTTATAATGTCATTTATTGCACTTAAATTTCGTTTTTATTGTTTATTTCATAAATCACTTTTAAGGTGTTAACTGTCACTTCTTGATGGAAAGGCATTATATTTTAAATAATAAAAACACATTTTTTAGTACTTATTTCCACAATATATTTTTTGATCAGGACCGGTTTCGCTCATCGCGAGCATTATCAACTGATAGAATACAATTTACAAACAAGTCTATTTATACAAAACAAAAAATTAATTTGAGTTAAAGGTAGCAGGTGTACAAAACCATGGGTACAAGAACTAGGAAACAATTTACATAAAATCATACAATATTGATACAAATAAAGTAAATTAGTATAAAAATTAAATGTTCACAATCACTTATTAAGAATTACAATTACAATTATGGTAAATCAATAATCCATTAGGAGCTCTAACAATCAATAAGGAAGTAAGGAGTGGGAAATTTTTAATGACGAAAATAACCCACAATCACTACTTAATGGAACAAAAATAAATTAATACATGAGAAGTCGATTAAAGATGAATCGATGAGATGGGAAGATATGGTCAGTCAGGGGCGTTCCAATATTTTCTGTAAAAAAATTAAGTAAAAGGAGGCAATATCATTTTCAAAAAAAAAAAAAATATTTATTTGAAATATATATTTATTAATCTAATTTAATGAGTATAACAATGGTGACGACGCAAAAGTAGTTTGTTCATTTATAAGGTTAGAATTAGGCAAGAATTTATATCGATTAATTTCAAGGATTTCTTGTTTATCTAATTTCAGTGATTTGTTATTGAAATGCAGGATTTTGTAGTTTATAGTAAAATCACATGAATGCTTATTTTGAAACAAATGGTTTCCAAAAGTAGAAATCTCATCGCCTTTTTTGGCACAAGCTAAATGTTCCTTAAATCTAGTATGAAAGGATCTTCCTGTTTGACCAATATACCTAGCCTCACAGGAATCACATTTTAGAAGATAAATACCACTTTGGCTTTAAATATTAATTTTGTCTTTCGTGTTAACTAACATTCGACTAAGATTATGATTGTTATAAAAAGTTACATTAAAAAGTTTTTTGTCTAACTTCTTGGATATGTTTTCAGAAACTCGGCCTAAATAACTTATTTTTACCCAACGTTTTTCAACGGAGGGAACATCAATCATCAAGCTCGAGGTTACATTTAATAAAGCTAATTTTTTAGTTTTTTTTAAAGACAAGTCGATCAATCAACTTTGCATCGTATCCATTGTTAAGTGCGATCTGTTTAATGGTGTTTAATTCTAAATTGAAATTTGATTCTGTCATAGGGATTGTCAACAATCGATGAATAAAGGAATGAAAAGTTGACAACTTATGTGAAATGTGGTGTCTAGACGAGCTACTTATGATATTGTCACTAAAAGTCTCTTTTCTGTAAATACTGAAACTATGACGATTATTAATTAGTTCAACGGTTAAATCTAAAAAGTTTATTTTATGCATACCCAATTCCATTGTGAATTGAATTGAACTATGAATCTTATTCATATTATTCAAGAAAGTATGCAGTTGCCTTTCGGTACCTCCCCAAAGTACTAAAATATCATCTACATATCTATACCAATAGATGATATTTTTAAAAAGATCTAATTTTGAAATTTTTGATTCAATCAAATTCATGAAAAAATCAGCTAAAATTGGTGACAATGGACTACCCATTGCCAAACCATCCAACTGTTTATAAAATTTATCTTTAAATTTAATATAATTTTGATCTATGCTATCTATTTTAAATTTAAAGATAAATTGTATAAACAGTTGGATGGTTTGGCAATGGGTAGTCCATTGTCACCAATTTTAGCTGATTTTTTCATGAATTTGATTGAATCAAAAATTTCAAAATTAGATCTTTTTAAAAATATCATCTATTGGTATAGATATGTAGATGATATTTTAGTACTTTGGTGAGGTACCGAAAGGCAACTGCATACTTTCTTGAATAATATGAATAAGATTCATAGTTCAATTCAATTCACAATGGAATTGGGTATGCATAAAATAAACTTTTTAGATTTAACTGTTGAACTAATTAATAATCGTCATAGTTTCAGTATTTACAGAAAAGAGACTTTTAGTGACAATATCATAAGTAGCTCGTCTAGACACCACATTTCACATAAGTTGTCAACTTTTCATTCTTTAATTCATCGCTTGTTGACAATTCCTATGACAGAATCAAATTTCAATTTAGAATTAAACACCATTAAACAGATCGCACTTAAAAATGGATACGATGCAAAGTTGATTGATCGACTTGTCTTTAAAAAAACTAAAAAATTAGCTTTATTAAATGTAACCTTGAAGATTGATGTTCCCTCCGCTGAAAAACGTTGGATAAAACTAAGTTATTTAGGCCGAGTTTCTGAAAACATATCCAAGAAGTTAGACAAAAAACTTTTTAATGTAACTTTTTATAACAATCATAATCTTAGTCGAATGTTAGTTAACACTAAAGACAAAATTAATATTTTAAGCCAAAGTGGTATTTATCTTCTAAAATGTGATTCCTGTGAGGCTATGTATATTGGTCAAACAGGAAGATCCTTTCATACTAGATTTAAGGAACATTTAGCTTGTGCCAAAAAAGGCGATGAGATTTCTACTTTTGGAAACCATTTGTTTCAAAATAAACATTCATGTGATTTTACTATAAACTACAAAATCCTGCATTTCAATAACAAATCACTGAAATTAGATAAACAAGAAATCCTTGAAATTAATCGATATAAATTTTTGCCTAATTCTAATCTTATAAATGAACAAACTACTTTT